>JAYMSP010001226.1:0-34573 GCA_036897095.1 Plantago elongata
TTATTATAGGTTTACGCAACATTAACGCTTGGGTACTCTTTCCCTGCCATGGGTTTTTCCCATTGGATTTTTCTATGGTAGGGTTTTAACGAGGCCTGCGGTTGCAACCTTGGGTTTTTTGCTCAAGGGTAGATGAGGGCTTTCTTTGTTCGCTTTTGCTTTTGCATTTATTTTCTCTCTTGACTACCCGTCTGTAGTTCAGCTTGAGGAGTCTTCTTTAATTTCTTGTGGTACTTTTTATTTTCTTTTTAATATAAAGTTCAATTCATTGAAAAAACATAAGTTGTAATTAGGTAGATATTAAATATGCTATAAATCGATCCAATCCGAAAGTGCCTAACATGGTCAATTGGTCATCTATGGTGAATTCGTGATAGAACCTCAACACCAAACGCCGTCCTGATTGTCATCATCAAAACGTTTCGTTTCATTTCATTTCACTTTCTTAACAGATTTGAATAAATAATAATTATAATATTGAGATCCGATTCACATTTTGTTTGGAAATACCAGAAACCAATATCTTCATCTTCTCCGATCGAACTACAAACAAATTCATCATCAATGGCGGACAAGTCCAGTACTGATCCAGAACTGAAAACCGAAGTGGAAGAAAAACCCTCTGCCGCCGCTGGCGGATGGGGTGGTTGGGGGTTTTCACTTTCTTATTTGTCAGATCTCCAGAAAGCTGCTGCTGTTGCCGCTGAAGAGATCTCCCGCAATGTATGTAATCCTTTTTCGATTTTCAATCGATTATTCTACTTGCCTTTCATTTTTCTATCAATTGCATTTCTTACTAGTCAATTTTTCAATGCTATCGTTCGTACTTTGCGATAGTTTGGATGAACATTTTGTTAACTTTTTCGTTTGATTAATTTGTGAATGCTATTGTTTGTACTCTGCCATAGAGTGGATGACCATTTGTTAACTTTTCTTTTGATTAATTTGTGAATGCTATCGTTTGTACTTTGCGATAGTGTGGATGCACATTTGTTAACTTTTCGCTTGATTAATTTGTGAATGCTGTTGTTCATACTTTGTGATAGTGTGGATGCACATTTGTTAACTTTTCATTTGATTAATTTGTGAATACTACTTTTGCTTGTCGAAAATTTTGTGTCTCCACTTGTGAACTTTACATTCCGATGTACACTAAATTGTTGATTCCTTGTAGAAGTAGAAGTAGATATAAATTATTATTGGCATTTGGCAGTAGTCTTGTAACATGAAATATTTCCTTGTCTTGTGATCTGTATGATGAAATTATGGAAGACCTGATGCTTTTAATAGACTGTATGTACAACTTTGTATATGCTGGGTTTGAAGCATTGTATATTAGAATTTTGAGACGAAATGTACGAGGGTACTGCAAAATTTTTCTTTTCAAACTCAAATTATGTTGTTTGTGTTTTTATGCTGCTAGCTTTATTCATTGAGTACTATTCTGAATATAGGCTGTTGAGGTTGCTAAGACTGCAGCGAAGAGCATTTCTGATAATCTGGCTGAAGAATCAGAATCTTCTAAGGAGGATGATAATGATGAATCACCTTTAGTAGAAGATAAAAGTGATGATGAGGATGATAAGCGACGCAAAGAAGCTCTCGACAAACTAGAGAAAGCCAGTGAAGAGTCAGTTCTTAGCCAGGTGAGTTATATAACTGCATAATCGGCATATGTCCCTTAGAAGTTTTCCACTTTGTTTTGTTTTGCATGAAAATTGAGGAGGCTAATATTATGTACACTGCATAGTACATGTGGGGTTACTTTAACTTTATTAGTAGCCATTTTCATTGTTTAGTTCACTTATTAACTTTATTGGAAGTAGTGAAGAACATAAATTATATAATACTTTTTTTTCTAAAAGGACAAATAAATAAACGTAAACAGCAACAATGGGATGCCCAAAATGGCAAAAGTGGACTTATATGGGACTGACTATACATCTATCTGGCCCCCTTATTTGCCCTTTCAATTTAGTTTCTCTTTGCATTTGAAACTCTCCTTCATCCTACTGACTATTGTCGGAGAAAGATGACTAAGTGTGTAATACCATAACTGAAATAAGATAAGCTACTGTGTTAGGATGCAGTCCCTATATATCATCTTAAAACACACTAGATCGTCTCCGGTACCTCATGAGCCTCGCTACAATTTCTGTTTTTTCAGATGTTGAATACCTGTATAGAAGTATCTGTAGCAACTTGCTATTTTGAGATTTTTTTAGTTCAATGCAATGTAACTGTATTCAATAATGTTTGCAGGGTTTGAAGGCCTTGGATACTTCTGTTGAATCTCTTACTTCAGGAGCTTGGCAAGCTTTCGGAACTGCATTGAAAGGGTGAGCTACTTTAGTTGACAAGTATGTGAGGGTATTTTGTAGTAAATGGTATGATAGATCATTGGTTTTACATTCACTTTTGCCTTCCCTTCCTATTTTCTTGAGATAAAGGCCACTTGAATATTGAAAAGCTATTAGTTGGAGCCAAAGGCTGAGATTGCAATAATGGTTTAAGAATAGTATGAATTCGCAGTGAGTCAAAAAATTACAATGATTGCATTGAAGATATCAGATCTGCACCTGAGTCCTTACTCCTTACTTCCCTAGAATCCTGCTTAGCAATCTGTGTCTTATCCTTAGTGAATCAACAATAATTCCATTAGTCGGTGCCAAACACTAGAGTTGTTTCTGGTAGAGATAATAATTAAATGTGTGTTGACATTAGGTATTTTCGTTTCTTTCTCCAGTCTACTCTAGTATCCCTCCTGTTTCTAATACTTGGAGTTTTAGCAAATTATAACTCATTGGAAGTATTTGAAGTCTTAGTTGCTAAAAATTTGCAAGTAATAAAAATAGGAGAGTACCTTAAAAAATTGATTTTTAATGTTTAGCTTGAATTGATTGTTGTTACTACCTCTGACCTGAATTGTATACATGTGCTTTCTGATCGTTTTTTAGGAGGTTTGTAGAATGTGCGTGTTAATTTGGTTTAGTGGTAGGACTCGCAATAGAAATATGAGATATAGCTTGACAAAAATAGAAATGAAAACACCCTAATGGGATGAACAAATATGGAATACATACAACCTAAGGGGAAAAGTGAATATTAAACAGCATTTTGTAATTGGAACTACCAAAAAAGCAGTTTTTAGATGCTCATTTATTGTTTAAAGTTGGTTTATGAAGGTGGACTCTTTTCTGTACTTCGCCACATGTTTGCACCCACATTATCTGGACTCGTAGTCCATCCCATTTTATTTGATCTTGGTGCATGTGTTCATTTTATTAAATATAAACGAAGCAATATCCTAACCCAAGTACCAGCTCTCTTAGATGTGTTAATCGTCGTTTTCATTGCTTGCACTATGAATTTCTTATCCTGAACCATTTTGTACTCCCTAGGATTGAAAATTCTGCTTCAAGTTTCGCTGAATCAATTCAGCAAGGTGGTCCACCCGCATCTAATGGTTCTGCTGCACCATCCCTATTGGAGGTTGCACCATCAGCTATCGTTATGCTATGATCTGTTCTACTTGGGTTTAGCAGAATTTCTCATTGTTCCTTATGTTTTGCAGACAGGAAAAGCCTTAACAGCAAAGGGCATGCAAGTGCTTGAGCTAGTTGGAAAGGAAACTATGGATCTTTTGATATCAGAAACCGGGATTCAAGTTGATAATATGAAAGATGGAAAGATAGATGAAGATCAATTGTTTGAAGAAATCACATTTGATAGATGTTTCTATATCTATGGAGGTCCAGAGCAATTGGAGGTACTCACCACTTCCAAGAAATTCATGTGCAGATCCATTTGAATATGAATTGGGTGTTTTCACTTTTCACTGGGCATGTCATGTTTTCTTGCAGGAGTTGGAGGCATTATCCAGTCATTACGCACTATTATACAATCGAAGAAAAGCTAAATTATCTTCTGAGGAAAAATCTGTATATAATGGAAAACTCAAAGAAGTCCAACACATTTTAGACTTGGCATTTGATGGAAATGTTACAGAGACCGAAAAAGGCAAGAAAGTAGATGCAGGAAATGTTGAGTATGTTCAAGAACTAAAAAGTTTACACGATTCTAGCATTCGGAAAGCTGCTGAGTTGGCTGCAGGGTAAATTTTCCTTGAGGGTTAATCTTTAACCATTTAAAAGATTTTGTTATCTGTACTTAGTCTAAAGTTTTTTGGTCACTTGATCAATTACGGCATTCAGTTCAAGGAACTGGGCTGTCCCTTCTTTTTTCTGTACCATTTTCAGCGTCTATGATAAGTTCAACAGTGGGATTTCCTCTCTTGGTGCACTTTAATAGGTTCTGGTTTTCTGCAGGTTTGCAAGTGCCCTTGCTGGACTGGCTCCAAATGATGTTGTCCAAAGAACTTCTAGCAGGCTTGATTCTCTTCATTCAGAGGGTGTTCATGTATGCACATGAATATTGTACTTACTGCGAAGTATTTTCAACAAATATAATGTCATGTGGCATAATTGTATAAATATCACTATTTTCCTTGCAGAGGCTTTCTGAAATGTGCTGTTTTGCGGTAACTCAACTGCTGATGCTAGGGAAGTCTGTAATAGCTATTTCTAACAAAGTGCCAGATCAAGAGATTGAAGAGGAAACTGTGAAGATTGATTGGCCAGATGATTGTGTAGAGAGAGCCACGATTATGAGAAACACAGCCCAATTAATCGCTGGAAATATGGAAACAGTTTTTAATAGCTTTGTCACTGGTAAGCTAAACTTTTCATACTTGGCCCTTTCAACTATAGGTAGTGTTGATGTGTTGGTGCCTTAGTTCTGATCCTTGGGGGAAATGCATGTTATAATTCTGCCTTGTGAACCTTCCTTTTTTTTACACGTGGAATATGTAAACAATGCTCAAAATATGTGATGAAAAATTACAAAGGTATTAAGGTCCAAAATACAAGTATAGGTTTTTATAGTGTCATCATATACAGTGGTTGGTCAAAACTGTGTCCATTAGTATGGTAGTAGAGAATGCAGTCGAATTGTGTAATGATCAAAATTGAAGGCAGTATGCTTTCTGCCTTGTGCTGTATGTCAAGTTAGGTGTATTATATCCTTATTTGAAATGTTTTCCCAGCTTTCCGATTTAAAATGCTCTACGACATGTCATGAATTTGTTTCTACTTAGATTTCGTTATGCTATCAAGTTCGTTCAATGCTATACATAATTTTACGAACTATATATGTAGTGCTTGTTATAATAGCCATGTCGAAGTTCGAGTTTGTTAGCTTTGTTATAAGTACTTAATTAGGATTATATCCACAGCACTACCGAATGTAATGTCTTTGATCTTTTCTATATGACACTGGTGATTTGTTACAATAAATACAAACTGGGCGATTTATTACTGCGTTAAAACATGCTTTCCATATTTTTAACGACCCTGAATGCTGATCTTACTTGTGCTCAGGCATATCAGACGTAGCAGAAGCATACATGGCAGTTCTTAAGAGTGCTGCTGCAGATTCTAAAGAAACTGTTAGTCCAAAATCAGTCCAGGAGAAGGCCAAAGCATTTACAGAAAATCTCCGTGCTGATCATAATGCAGCTTTGGCCAAGATGCAGGATGGGCTGCAATACCTTACTTATGTCGTGATTACCACGTCAATGCCACCTGCTTAAGCTGAATAATATCCTACTGTATTAGTATTATTTGTAAATACTGGTAGTACCTTGTTAGTTTTATGTCACCTGTTAGGAAAAAGCTTCTGCTCTACTCATAGTTGGTATTCCCACTGTTTTATCAAGGGAAGTAAAATTTGCTGTCAAAACCCCACTGAAATTCTAGATAATCGAATTAATACTGATGTTTTCAGATTATTTGATTTGTTTAATGTTATTTGATTGGTTTAAGATTGTTCTAAACGGTATTCATCAAAATCAATTCCGGAGCAATGTACATTGAACTCATCCACAGCACACTGCCTAAACCTGGACACTCAACTCAACCTTGGGTTGATTCATTGTTCTAACTTCTAACTATGAAATGCAGTAAACAAAATCAAGGAACATATATGAACAACTATATACATGGAAGTTTGATATGGAATTACAAAATTAGGGGAGAAGGCCAATGTATGGCAGAGGAACTGCATACATTGGATTTGCAGAGAGCGCAGAATTGCACTGGTCGATCACAACACGAACAGCTTCTGCAAAAAGAATCATGAATTCCAGGGCAAGCTTCAACACTTGTAAGCACATTTCTACTCTGTGAATGATGAACATTGAATTTCAATAAGAACCAGATGATGATTTTTATGGCGGTTGCTTTGCTGTAATTTTGCCTTCTTCCTTCTCCTATCATGGATTCAGGATTTGCTTATATATATATATATATATATATGTTATGTATGTTCGTATGCATGCTAGCTTCTCAATAATGCATATTTTTAATTGGCCTTTTGAACCCCGAGAGGACAATATTATCATCAGAAATGGATATAAAATACATACAAACTCCTTTGTGGTGTCATTCTTAATTCGGACAAAAGTTATTCCGGTCATAAAATTATTGGAAATGTCCAAATTATTTTTTCAGAATATGTTGCAAAACCATATTCCCCAATACAAATTTTTGGTGTAATATATTAGTTTATATACATGTAACTTGTATTTTTTATTGTGTACAAAAATCTGATATTTTACGAGATGGTTGTTGGCACTTGCCATGTTGTCCAACTAGGGGGCATAATGCAAGTAATTCAAGTAGTGTGTGATACTAACCAAGATACGTTTTTGGATATATATGTACGTTAATTAATTAATTAAAACTGAACACCAAATCATGATTGCGGTTGTTGTATTAGAAGAATCTGAAGTAGTTTTCAAACATGGGAATGTAATATTGTTTAGTGAGTAAGCTGATCAATAAGGTTCAACAGACTTATCCACAATTTTCTCCAAGTCAGAATATAGAATTCAAAAATATGAATTATCCAAGGATGACATATTCTTATCTTTGATTCCTCACAATTAAACAAAGTTGGATAAAAATTATAATATAAATAAAGCACAAATGAATTATATATTGTTTGTTAGGACGTTTTTAAGGTTCGACTCTTTGTACGGTTTAACGTATTCTTATAGTTTGTGTTGGTGCGCATGCAGCATGGTATGATCCAAGTATCCAACTATTTCCATGAATCATTCATCTCGTATAATAATTAATGATGCATGAAGTTCATAGACTGGTTAACTTTCTGCGAATTCCAAGTAATTAGAACATGTAACAACCGATTGGTATTTGCAACACTTTTAACGTGATGATTTCATTCAGTTGGGTAGATAAAAACTGATGTTACTGACTGATAGAGATATCAAATGTTTGAATATGAAATGAAAATAATTCCCCATCCATTGAACCTGTAATTATCCAGAATCTCATGGCAAATATCAAAACAACTAGTATATTTCTTTGTATATCGATTAATATACACTTAACTATTCACAATTTTACATGTTATACAAAATAAATTACATATATGCATATTCTTCATCTATCTATCAAAACCGGAAAGATATGAACTTGGAGATAGACAGCTTCGTTTCTGCCCATTCTCTGCCTTTGGAACTGATGTACAACTCTGTGGCCTGAGTTCCGATAATCTACTTCTTTCTTCTGATATTCGATTCTGGAGAAAATTAAACAAGTAGCTTATAACCCAAGTTTCAGAAAAACCACAAAAAGATCCAAATGGAAGAATGAGATACGTAAAGCTCAGGCAACCTTAAGTTTAGCATCTTCAAGTTCCATTTCAAGAGAAACAACCCGATGTTTTAGCTCATGGAGTGCTTCTTCAGCCATAGATAAATCTATCTCAGATGTTGGCCTTCTTATTCCTGCAGCCTGTGACCACGAACACAAGGAAGGACTTGAGAATCATTCGGTCTACTTACACAAATCTATTAATTTAATACATCAAACAAAGCATGTCTGACCTGTAATACACTGGTACATAAGCCAAGTAGCTTCTGAGCCAACTGCAGCCTCTCTACTTCAGTTTCCTGTTTCAAATGTGTTGCATAATTGAATCAACCTCGTTAAATTTTTCCCTATATCTCTAATCTGAAAGGAAGTCAATATGTTTGCGTGTGTTCGTGCATGGGTCCTTGTGTGTATTCTGTGCTTCTTCTGCTTTTACCTTCAACTTTTTGTCCAGCCGCTGCTCCTCATCAAAGTTAATATGTGGGCTTCTCCCATTTGCTGTGCGGAACTGAGCTAGCTCGTCCTTCACACGTGACAGAATTGCCTCTGTTTTTCGCAGCTTAAAGCTGAGGTCTTCATTCTGACTCCTTAGAAGATTATTTTCATCCTGGAAGTAGATCTCTCTCATCAATGTTTCAGTAGTAAAAATATTAATATTTGGAAGTTTCTCAACCTTACACAGGCATTTTAAGATATACTAGTGTTTCGAAAAACAATTCAAAGGCATAAACTTATAATATAATTATTTCCAGACAAGTAAATCCAATTTAAAAGAACGAAAAGATTGTTAATATTTCTATTGGAAATGTCAGTTTACGTCTAGAACCTGAGTAGTGATCAGAGAGAGAAAAAGTTAAACTTTAGCAATGCCTTACCTTAATTTTCGCATGATGATGAATGCGCTGTTGGAGATTCTGTTGACCAGACAATTTCTTCATTTCGGCCTCAAGTTCCATCACCCTCACTTTATGGTTGGCATTTTCTCTCTGAAAAAATTCCAGTATTTAACAAAATGATATCTTTAAAAAAAAAACATTGAAGAACACTAGAGATTAATTTCTCCTACCTTTAGCATATCATTTTCAGTTGCAAAAAAATTATCTTGCTGACGTAGTTTTTCTACTGCAACATGTGCAGCCAGCAATTCCGCTTGTTTCCGCTCTATCTCTTCCAGCCATCTAAAGTAAAATTTGGAAAGGAAATTTTGAATTAGAGAATTTTACTTGAAGGAAACAACTAGCCACATAAGAAATCTATTTCATACCCATTTCGCTCTTTGATAAACTCACTGATTTGCAACTTTAGATCAGACACCTCCTTTTCCTGTAACATGAACCACCCAACATGGTCTATTGCTTATCTGGCTCATTTTAGAAAAAAAATAATTTTCAAATGGAATAAATGATGTACCTTTACTTTAGATTCTGCATTGTGGAGTTGAAGCTCCTCCATTACAGACTGAAGTTGTTGATTGTCCATTAATGTCTAGCAGCGACAAAAATAACCAAACTAATAAGGATAGAGTTAGACCTTAGACTGATAGTGTCATGTGTAATATTCAAGGTATTATATTTATTTGGTATCAGTCGATTATCTTGCATTAATATTTTGAATCTATAAAACTAGCTTACTTGCACTGAAAGATTAAAACAACTGTCATAACATTGAAAACTTACTGCATAATTGCTGATGTTTAGTTTTACACCAAGCAATTCTCGTATCACATCATGAGTCATGCTTCCAGTGCGTTCCAATCTTGCTTTAAGCATTAATATCTGGAAACAAGATGAGTTTTAGATTGAAACATTCATTCTTTTGTTTCTAAACATACTGAATCTGACATCTATTAGTGGAAGTTACCTCTTTTTGTCTGCTTGAAGCCAGAGCCTCGAGCTCTTCCATTCTCTGTCTTCCAGCACTAAGCTCTTCATTCCTCTCGGACTTAATTTGTTGCACTAATCCCAATCCAATACATTTAAAAGGGGAACCCGAGCCTCTAGGCTTCGAAGACTTTCTTTCCAATTTGCTTGGTGATGAATTTGCACTATGGATGACCGGGACTTCATATTTCACTTGTTCTGCCATAGCTTCCAACGACTTGAACTATTTGATTTTAAAATATTAGCATCAGAAGTTTCACATTTTTGCAGTTGCATTAGTATCAGTCTCACCTTCTCCTTGTACTCTGATGCCTGTGCCTCAGCATGGAAATTCAGCTCAGTGATATGAGCTTTGCAACGGGAAATCTATAGAAGAAATTGACAAGCAGATTTTCACATGTTAAGGGCTTGAAGAACATCTCGGCTTAATTGCAACTAACTGAAATTAATCGTCCTGATTCAATTATATCCAGGGAGAGAACTTCACCTCATCATCTCTGGTCACTATTTCTCCTTCAAGGATTTGCAATCGTTGAAGAACTTCTTGAAGCTTAACGTCTTTTGCATCTAGAAGTCTGAGTGTAGAACTCAGTATTAGTGATGATCATTAACCGGTGCTGAAGTGTAATATTTGAAAACAGACCTTTTTATATCAGAATCTTTGCTTTCGACTTTGTGCATCTTTTCTTGGAGAGCATGAAGCTCTAGCTCTAGTTCCTCTCTTTCTAATCGCTGTCTCTCAGCTTCTCCATTGACAATGTCAACCTTATAAAGTGGCAAATCATGTCAATAAAATTGAAAGTAGATTAAATATATGAATTTCGTAATATCTTAGAAGAGGATTACAATACCTTCTGCTCAAGTACATTTATTGTGCATTCCAACTCTTCAATGGAACGCTCCAATAGTTTTACTTCCTCTTCCTTTTCCTCAGCCTGGACTATCCTCAACTCAGCAATCTGTACAGAATTATAATTAAATTAGCAAGGCAAAAAGAAAAGAAAAGATAAGCATATGAAGGTGAATTATGTAGTAGTACATTGACATTGCAAGACTAAGGTATCTCAGCATATAAACTTTTACCTTTCCAGCTTCAAGAGCCGCCATTTCATTTTCTTTGGCAAGAGCTCTTGCCATCTCAAGCTCTTTGGTCATGAAAATAACTTTTGCATCCAAGTACTCCATCTGACTGGTGACAGCATCCAAATTGCTTTTTAGCGAGTTATTAGTTTCAACCATTTGTGCAAGAGCACTTTCCATTTGAGCGATTTCAGTCTCGAGGTTTTCACAATTGATTTTTGTGTCCATCAATGACTTCTCTGCGGAACTCTTTGCTTCTGATGCATCTTCAGCACAAGACAAGAGCTTACAATTTTCACGAGACAAAGAACTTACAATCTCTTGCTGTTTAGCCATTTCAAATTCAAGAGAAGATAATTTCACAATCTTCTCCTGAATTTGAGCTTCAAGTATTTGATTTTCAGCAATAGAACTACACAGTGCGAGAGACTTTATCTCGAAATCTTTTTCCAGTGCTGTAAATGAAGACTTCAGTTCTTCCATTTCAGCTTTGCTGTTTGATGTAGACTCCTGCAGCATACTCAAATCAAACAATAATCCTTTCAAAACATCATCCTTTCTTGACAACTCTATGCAACAAAGAGAATCCAAACCACTAAACTGCTCCAAATGAATGTGGGCCTTCTCCACTTCCTGAATGGTCTTTTCGAACATATAATCTATCTGTATAAATCTCTCGGCAATTAGATCAAATACTTTGCTGCTTATGAGTTCAATGTTTTTTTCTATATCAGCATTTTTCAAACTCATAGAGCTCAAAGCATTGATGTACTCAGACTTACTAATCTCATGAGCATCAAGCTTGTTTCTCAAGCAAATGTTTTCATTCTTCACGGCATTCGCATTTTCCAGTTCCATTTCCAAATCTCGGATTTTTAGGCACAAATCATTTTCAACAGATTGAGAAAGTCGGTAGCATTCGATTCTTGCCCTTGACTGGTGCAGATCCTCTTCTAACTTTGCAATGCTATTCTCCAACATTAAAATATTATCTCTCAGAATGTGAACGTCAACTTCAAAATCACTTTTGGCTCCTTCCAAAACTTGCAGAAGCACAGCATCTCCCATCTTATGTTCTATTAATTGTTCCTGCAACAATTCATTCTCTTTCTCAAGGCATTTCATTTCTTGATCCTTATTTGCCAAAATCGATTGAGCATTGTCTAATTTGGATTCAAGCAGACAAAAACCATCCTGCAACTTTTGGGTATTCTGTTCAAGTTCAGATATATGCCCAGAAGTCATCACAAGAGCTGTTTCCTTCCTCTTCAATTCTTCTTGTAGTTGCTCCGACTGGGACTCAAGATAGTGAACCCTACAATAGAGGATTCGCTTGTCTTCCATCACGTCCTCAAAAGAGACTTTCAAAGAATTGTTAAACTTGGCAAGCTCCTGTAAAATAAACTCATTTGAAGTAGCATCCAAGGTCTTGACAATTAATTCCTTCTTGAAATTCTCCAGGACTTCAACAAAACCAGTACAAGTGTTCGATTGCTGCTTTAACTCTGACGACAAATATACTGACTCAAGGTCTTTCGCAATGAGTTCCATTAGCAGACACTGCTCCCGGTTTTCAAGTAGTTCATCTTTATCCTTGAGCAACCTATCATGATCAAAAAGCGATACCAATGCCTGGCTGTTGCTGCATTCAAGCTCCTTCACCAGCAATGCAAGTTCAGATCCCATATTGTCTGACCTCTGCAGCATCATTTCTTCTTGGTACTGTAGCTCCTTTATCTTCTTTTCAAAAAAGGTAAGCTGAAGCGTGAGATCCTCAGCTTCATGTACTTTGCACAACACGCGATCATAACCTTTCTTGATGTCTGCCAACAGCTTCCCTTCGAGGACTCTGCACATTTGAAGTTCTCTTGTAGATCTAAAATTGTGCTCCCTAAGTTCAGATACAGCAGCATTAGATTCACACAGACCATGGTGGAGGAGACTATTTTCTGCATTCAAACCGTTAGCTGTTTCCAAGAGAATTCCCATGTGACAAAGATGCAGGACAGAAATCGCACAATCCTTAACTATAATCTCTGACCATATATCCTCGAGTGATGACCTAATGATTTTGGTTGATTCACTGAGTTGAGATTTTGCACTCAAAAGATCAGATGATAGAGACAACCATTCTCCCATTGAGCAGGTTTGGATTTCTGAAACAATATCCTCAATTTCTCTAAGCTTATCGTTCATGACAACACGCTCAGCTTCGTACTGGGTTTCCAGTGTCCCGTAATTCTGATCCTTCAGATTATTGGAGAACTTCAGGCTTTCAACCTCGCTTGCCTGCATATGTATCTGGCTGATTAAATTAGTTTCCCTCCCTTTGAACTCGCGGGCATTAATCTTCAATGACTCATTGGCTATCAGTAGCTCATTTATCATTATATCTGCTTCCCTCACAGTGTCTTGAACTTCCTCAAATTTCTCCAAAACACACGAAGCCTCAATGGTTTTCTGGGTAGCAACAACTCTAGCATCATCTAGTTCAGCTTCAAGCAACTACAAGAGTAGGGCAGTACTGTAAGCAATCAAATGGCCTTATCTATGTTGTTAGTGTTTGCTAACTTCCAAATGGTTATACTTCGTGGACATAAAGCTATACAACAAAAAATTTCAACCACAATTTCGCATTGCTTTTGGAAGAATGTCCAAGAACTTCATAATGCCAACATATATACAAATTTTAGCAAATCCATATCCTTTTATTGCTGAAGTTATTTATGTGTCATTTCATCCAGAGAAAACAAGTTAAATGGAGCTTGAACATTACCAGTAAAGGAAGAATGCCCTACCTCTTTTTGCTGTGACCAAGACGTGCATGCTTCTTGTAAATTTTCTTCCATTTTACCCAGCTTACCATCGAAAGCATTGACTTTGAGCTGTAAGTCTTCATCGAAACTATCTATAGTCCCTTGAAGAAGAACCGCTTGATTCATCAAAACTTCAATGTTTTCTTTACTATGCTTTCCTGTTGTCAGAATCTCTTCGTGCTCAAAAATCAACTTCGCCATTTGATCTTGTACTCCTTGCAAGCTACCAAGGGCAGATTCTATCTCTGTATTTAATAGAATAATGGTGGCATTTCTGCTTTTCTTACTTGCCAAATTGTATGCAGTGTTCACATCTTCAGGATTACTTATTTCTACATGCTCTTTATTTCCTGAACTCACCTGCAACAAGGGAAACATAGTACCTTGAGCATCTTTAACATGAAATATTCTATATTTTCTGAAGTAATGCTAATAAAATAAAAGAAGACAAGACTCTAATATTATGTTTCAACTTTTCTTAGGTCACAGTATTTTCCCAACATTTAATGAATCACATATTAGAAACAGGCACCTGAACAAATCAGTAACTACTAAGTATTTGAGTATTACCCTCAGTTCCTTTCTTGGACCAGCATCATCCTGAGGATCTCCTCCGTGCATCAAATACTCATCGATGGAATACTTCACTGAGGAAACTCCAGAAGTCAGCTCCTTAAGTTTTTCCAACATTTCAAAAAAGCCTGTATCGTTCTCAATTTCGTCAAACTTTATCTGAAGAGCCTCCATGTTTTTTTGCTCATTAGATAGCTGCAGCTTTAGTTTGGTGCAACTTTGTTCTGATGCTTCTAAATCCAGTTGTAGACCCTGAGCTTTTCTATTAATCTCATCAATCATGTTATCTTTCTGGATAATAATCTCCTGAAACTCTCCAATCTGTGTGTTCTTCTCACACAAAGAATCCTGACTAACAGAATTCAATTCCGACAGTCTGTTCACCATCACCAATGCCGCTGTTGCACAAGAAGATGCCACCCTCAGTCGGTCTTTTGCACACTTTATTACGCGCTCGAGCTCCACAATAGTTGATGTCCTATCATTGCTGTCTTTTTCACTGCACTCATGTAGATGAGTCTCGGTAATAACCAATGCTGCTTCCCTCAAAGACCTTAGCATGGACTCAACACAATTTCTTTTTTCTACTGCATCCTGCAAACATTGGTTAAGCTCTTCATTGGATCTTTCTTTTTCAGCAACATACTGTTTCATTCTTTCAAACTGTTCCAAAATCCGGATGGATTTATCCGGGACTAAACTAGTAATCAGATCAATCTCACCATGGGCTTCTTCTAGAGCCTTCTGCCCACCAGAAAGAATACCTTCAATTTCGCATCCCATTACTTCCCATTCTTCTGAAACTATTCTCAATTCATGCTCTCTGTCTTGTAGCATTTCAGCTAACTTTGCATTTTCTTCACTCTTCAGATGGAAATCATTATTCAAAACAGTAACTTCAGCCTCTAATGATTTCAGCTTATCTCTAAATTCAACCTCTTTCATCTTATTAACATGGACTTCTTGTTGAAGAATGGAAAGTTCTTCTTGCATGCAAACAATCACCTCAGCTGTTTCTGCCTCGACCTGTCTACGTACTTCTTCTGCTTCTTCTTCCTCGGATTCTCGAGAGGAGAGTCCACTCTGATACCACTGGTTTAGTTTCTTAGCCTTCTCAAGAGATTCATGCATCTTCTTTAACTTTGCTTCCAAACGAGAGTCCTCATTTTCCAGACAGTTATACTTGTGGAGGTCTCTGAACCCTTGCTCCTTCAAAGAAAAAGTCTCAAGTTCTTTTCTGTTTAAGATCTCCTCATATTGAATATTAGAGTTTCTAAGATCCTCTATCTCAGTAATAGACTGAATTTGCTGCGACTCAAGAGATTCAATAACAAGTTTTGCTTCTATGATTTCTTCCTGCAGCTTTTCATATCCTTTGGTAACAGACAGAATCATCTCTTTTGACAACTGAAGTTCTCTGTCAACAGATTTATACTTCTGCTCTAATCCAACATGGTAAGATCTTTCCTCTTGCAGAATAATTTTAAGGATATCTAACTCCAATTGTAAATTCAAGATTTCTTCTTCTGCTTGTTTTATAACAATGTTGCTTCTTGGTTTGTCCTGATCTCTGTTGATTGGTGCTGTTGACTGATTATTAATGGACTCCTGAAATCACGTATAGGTTAGTTCAATTACTAAAATCGAGATGTATAGGTAAAATCTCTAGTTCTCATGCACTAAATCACATATAAAGGCCCAGCCCCCACACTCATTTAAATTCTTTTTTGCATTTAGTTAGATGGTAACTGGCAGTATTAGCTATTGTAAGAGTATACTGCAAACATTGTTATAAGATTTTGAAAATGGAACCAATATTGTCTTTTCTTCCACATCATGTCCCTGCAAATATTATCTTTTAAAATGGTAACTGGCAGTATTAGCTATTATAACACACATTTTCTTACTACCTGCCCCCATCCTTTTTAAAACATACATATTGTTCAAATATGTTGTGTGGAGGAGGCAGTATCTTTTTCTTCCTTATTTTAACATTAAGCTATCATTAAGTCTTGTGTTGTACCTGTTTCGAGTTTGATAAAGTCTAAGGAATAACCGTATCATCAAAAAAAGAAGTCTTTGGGAGACCATCTATACTTGATTTATAAAGAGACTGACATATATTGTTAAGAAAAACATCGATCTTTTTAGGATAAACGTCTATGTTGTAACCACATCTTACCCTTCTTGTACTTATATACCTATATTTATTGAATTCCTAAAAACTGTGAAAAAAGTCAAGTAACATTCTTACCGAGACGAATGGTGTATATGTTATTGTTCAAACATCAGGGCATAGTGTGAGTGGGGGTGTAATATTAGAGGTAACGGACGTAATATTTACAAAATTTATTATATTCCGAATTATAATAGTTTTACTCGTCGCCACTTACATAACATAGATCATGCCAGCATGTTCAAGTTCTTTATCAGATTGATATTGATGAACAACTGAAAAGGAAAACATTGTCTGCCGATTTATAGTTTAAATAGTAAACAACTAAGTACCTTATGGACTTCTTGACTGCAATTATGCTCGGGAGTTGCACACGTGATAGCATTTATTGTCCGTAACTCTTCTAGTTCTCTGCAGAAGAACATGACATGTATTGAAAAGAAACAAAAAAAATAGTTTGAAATCTGAGATCAGAACATTCAAGGAATCGAATAAGAACGCAAGAAAAGGCAAAAGTCTACCTTCGGAGCTTCTCATTGTCATGCAAGCAACCGGCCAGCTTGTCTTTAGTTGACTCCAACTCGAAACTGGCTCTCTTCAACTGTAAAACAGCATATTACAAATTGTGGGTTAAATTTTTATTTTTTTCAACATTGAGCAACACTACAATATGACGAGATAAACCTCCTCATGTATCAAATCATTCTCTCGGCCTCCATAAACAGAATCCTGAATCCAAATAGAAATGAATAGTAAAACAGTTGTTCGGATAAGGTGCCTCTAAACCAGAAAATGAACTTTCCAAAGATATAGATATCCCACCTTTATATCCAGATCAATATTAGGATGTTTTGAATTTCCATCCATAAAAAGGACAAGCTGTCAAGCATTAACAATTCAGCAGTAAGGACACAACTTGGAAAACACAAAATTTATGCCCCGGTAAGGTAAGTACGTTACCTGATTTCGCAGTTCGGATATTTCACTCATTAGCAATTCCCTCTCACCTTCTTCATATAAATCTTGAAACCTTTACAAGTTCCAAAGTAAAAGGAAAAAAGTTTTTAAAAAAATAAAAAATGTAAAAAGAAATCATTTCGATTTGAGTGGGTGTTAAAATAACCGACCGCCTCACTTGCTCTAAGAGCTTAATGTTTTCATGCGCAAATCGGGTTACTTCAGGATTTCTATCCATCCTTGCCCGTAGAAGTTGAATTTCTTCCAAAAGTGCTGCATTCTCCTCCTTTAAATAATCATCAGCAGATATCGACCCTCCAAGAAGAGACTCCAATCTTTGAATTTTGTCCTCTCTAAACTTCAGCATCATTTTTGCACACCTAGTGTCCTCCTCCCTTTGACTGACCTGAGAAGCAATAGACAGCTTGAATTTATAATGCCTACCGACAGAAAAAAACTAAAAACACACGTATTCGTAGCAATGTTACCAAACGATTCAACTGTTCAATCTCAGCTTGAAGTGGTTGAATTGTATTCTCTGCCATCTGTTCCCTCCTAAATGCACCACTAAGTGTAGTTTCCCATGACTTCAGCTGGAATACAAATGAAATAAAATATATCAGAAATCTGAGAGAAAGAGAAGAAGAAAAGGACATGATAAACAGTTCCACAGAAATTAGAAGTGTATGTGACCTGTTTGCAAGAGACTCTCAGAATCCCATTGGATTCTTGTCCAAGCATATCAACCAAGTGGTCCCCTTGTTCAATATAGTCATCCTCATCCTTGTTCCTTACATTACTGGGGATCAGGGGCCCAAACGACAAGGATCTGTGTACCTTTTCACGTTTGAGTGCGGAAAGCTCCTCCTGTTACGATCAGCATTATAATAAACTTCATTTATAAGTTTCAGTCTTGCAAAAAGTACATATGGTACAGTTTTTGCTAGGTAGAAAATGAAAATGGTTTTACCTTCAACAATCTTAGTTGAAGCTTCAGCGTATGGACGTCACCTGACGAATCTTCATTTATGATAGCCTGTGCAATGAACATGTTTTAAACAAGGTTTGAAAGACATTTCAATCAGTTTAAATTACCCTAATAATCGTGCTAAACAAGCTTACATTATTCTGAATCAACTTGGCTCGTTGAGCAAACTTCAAAGTGTTCAATGTCTCAGCTGCAGAACTGTAGGTGATTCTAGGTTTTAGTCTATGGTAAAAAAATTAAAGAAGGCCTAGCATAAAATTATTTCAAGACTGAAATGTTCAAATAGTTAATTAGTATTATACCACATTGATGGGCTGACATTGGCAATTATTATAGTTTTTGAGTTTCCTCCAAGAGAGTCCTGTGCATAAGAACATTTTGCTCAAACCACATAAGGATTTTATATTAATTTAACAAAAGTAACAAACAAACAAGTAAATAAATTTCACCTGGAGGAGAAATGTTAATCTTGAATCTCTATAAGGTACATGCTTAGGTTTTCCATTTGCCACATCCACTAGCACCATAATTACATGTCTGCAAATGAAAATAATGTCAAACTCTCAAACTAATCGAGAACGAAAAAGTAATAAACAAGGATTAGCTACATGATGTAGTGCTTTTTCGTATTATCCAGGATCCAACCATTACCCTAGTGTCGAAAGAGATTTATTAATGCTTGCTGCTTCTTTCAGGCGTTCACCTTCAGCACCAGAAGACTTTTGCCTGTTTGAAACATCATCATTATATACATAAGCAAGGAATAATCTTTGTATGTTACATATAAGTTAATTGAATATTACTACCTCTCTGAACCAGCTAGGTCGACAAGGTTCAGCCTGGCAAAACGGAAGTTAGTAGCAGAATCCTTTTCCCAACTACTCTCAATCACACAAGTAAAAACACTGTGTGAACGGCTGCTTTCTCTGTTCATATTAGTAGCTGCAACCCTCCTATTTGAAGAACCCTAAAGTATACAGCGACATATTAGTTCATTGTGGATAGGAAGATCCAGTGGGGAACGCAACGACTATGTTGTTACATTAAAGACAAAAAAAAACAATAGAAGAGTTTTACCAAGCTCAAAAGTTGAAGAACATCTGTAACTGTATGAACCTCAAATTCCGAGAGATTTTCAACATATACACCCTTCGTCACATCTTCACGTAACTACAAGATGACAAAAGGAAAACAAAAATTGAGAAGAGGATGATTACACATCATTAATATAATGATTGATTAGTTCAAGAAAAACGGGTCAAACTGATAGAAGCAATTATTACCAACAAGTTTGTGGATAAAGGATTTAGAAGATCAGTAATTTGCTCATTATAGATCTCAAGGAAAGAGCATTTGCAGTTGTACTTCAATCGTTCGTCTCTTCGACATTCTTCCTCCTGCGGGGAAAAAAGTATGACACACTATGAACAAGTTGCTTAAGACAGATACTTGCATGGAGTGATAGGGAGATAAACTCAAATTACCTCTCGAATTCTTGCAAACAAAAACTCAAATATGCGTGGTGTCATTCCACGATTCGGACTAGGATTCACTTCGAGTTCATCAATTTCACCAAGCATCGTATGTGTCTTGCCACTACCAGTCTAGATAAGAAATCTTGATTTAATAAAAAATGCAATATTCGGGAACAAAAGAAATAATAGATGGTCAGCATTATCTATCTTTACCTGCCCATATGCAAACATACAACTGTTATATCCAGACAGGCAATTCTCCACCATTGGCAAGCCAACCATCCGAAAAAGTGTTTCCTGCAATTACACAACTGTTACCAAGACCCTCTACCCAAAAAATCTACTAGTAAGTATAACACCAGACAATTACGCAAACCTGGTCTATAGCTTCACATGCTACATGATCAAAGGTAAATTGAGTCTCAGGTTGCCCAATCCAGGTGACGCAGTGTGAACTATCCTGTTTCAAGCATCTACCAAAGCCAGAACTACTCTTCTCCATAGTATTCAATGGGCGTACACGTATCAAAACCTACGACATCAGAATTAGAATCTTGCCTATGCATAATCTAAATCAACTTCATCAACTAGACTGAGAAAGCAACAATGTATAAGCAACAAACATCAATAAAGAGTAGCTTACCTGAACATTATGTTCCATCCAAAACGATGAGTCCTCTTTCAGCTCAAAACAAGGAACCTCAACAGTATTCACAACTGCCGGCAAACTACAAGAACTAGGTACCCCTTTAGACATCGCCGCAAAGTTGACCATTCGATTAGCTCCATTACCTAGAGGAGGCCTCGAACCACTTGTCATACAAAATCCAGAATGTGAAGGCTTACTGACACTCTTAGTAGGCGTATTATGCGCTGAATTACACTCGGAATAGCTAGAATTAGCCCTTCCCACCCCCCTAGTCGACCTAGAAGGCGTATTCATATTCGCTAAAACTCTACCCTCCTCCTTGTACTCCACAGCGCCACTACTCGACTGGTGCTCACTCTTGTGAGACCACCCAAACCGCCCTTGCTTTTCCGGAGTACGAATATCAGCATATCTACGCTTCAGCTTAGTAGGGGTCCTATCAGGTCTATTCCCCTTAATGCTGCCCACTTGCTGATCAGAAACTTGAGCTGGATCCGGAATCACAGTCAAAGCAGGTCTGGAAGGGTCTACGCCAATCAAAGGGGTAAACGAATCGTTCGTGGTGACAGGCACATTCTCAGGCTCTAATCCATTAGCATTCTTCCTACGGGGGAATTTGGAATCCCTTAGCATCCTGCAGAAACAATCAACAAAGAAGTGGCAATTCGTTAATTAGAATAACAAATTGAGCTGAAATGCTACGTAGTTTTTGTTTTTTTTCAAAACGGCAAATGTAACTCGAACCGCAACCTATGTATAGCTGAGAAGACATCAGTACCTGTTTGATGAAATGTCAAAGAGAAATCGAAGAATTGGTACTTGTAGGGATTAGTGAGCTACTGAATTAGCTTCGAGAACAATTTTCAAGTTCCCATCCAACTTTTGTTGAACGAAAGAGGTTTTTCTCTCTACTGTAGAAAAGAGATTAGAATTGAAGGATGAAGATGAAGGGTTGATTTGAAAATGTTGAAAATCGCGGTAGAGAGATTTGAAAAGAGAAACAAGTGATTTTGAAAATAAACATACTTTATTGAGTTGAACGGCTATGTATAATTTAAATTTTGTCCATCTGTCAACTATCAATAAAATAAATGACTGCTCCCTAATCCCTATGAGCTTCTTTGCCTCAGTGTAGTGATAGTATATACACGTAATAACATAGAAAATATACTGTAAAACAAATTTAAAATAATATGTTGAAAAATAAAACACAAAATAACTTTTAAATTTTAAATAAAAATATATATAATATTCTTCAAAATATAGTTAATATTTTTAAAAACATAGCACATACTGCTATAAACATATGAACGATCTTTTTTCATATCTCAATTGATATATGAGGTTAGATTTTGTATAAAAACACGATATGATCCTTATACAAGCATTATTACACCTCGTAAATGCATAAACAACAATAACATCAATGAGTTACCATCAAAACAAGAAAATATAGATGAATTGATCTAGATCTACAAATTTTCAAAGTTGACTTTTTAGATCTACATGGATTTGAGCTATTTTGTCATTCGAAACATTAAAAAAATAATGAAAAGTTTTTTAAATCAGAGATTAACTTCGTTTTCGATCATTTTTGTTGCATAATATAACAATGTATGTATGTAATCGTCGATTTTTTGATCGAAAAACAAATTTGATCAGTGTTTCTTCTCTATATTGCTAGAGAAGAATTTTAGTGAGAGAAAGTTTGAGTTAAAGGTTTTTTAGCAGTGATAATGATGCAAAAATGAATTATATTATTACATATATATGAATCCATTTTGTATATGAAGTTGTTGCCCCTTGATTTCGTGATTTTTAACAACTTGTTTTTGTTTAGGGTTAGTTTGTAATATTAGAAACTTATAATTTTATGTATCTATTTAAGAGTTGTTTCTTAGGAAATTCACTCTATTTAGATTGATTATATTAATTAATTAATATTTTCTATAAATTGTTCGATTATATGAATCAAACAAGCTTATGTTAATGCTTGTATTGGCAAATATCATAATAAATTATGGGCAAATTCAGAAAATTAGACATATACATATATTAAATTGTAGTAAAGATTTAAATATTGTATCAATTTAAATTTTTTTTTTTTAAAGTCGTAATAAACTTAAAATAATTTCTATATTAAGATAAGTGGGAGTAGGCCACTGATCCTAGGAGTCTCCATTAAAGTTTGCGTTGGCTTTGGCGAGAAGTGTTCATGCCATTCTCTTTATGAAGAGGTCTTACACTCCATGGTATAATTGTGAATTCATTCAAGTGCAATTTATGGAAAGGACTTTTGTACTTGAATTTATGGTATTACACTTGCTAGGATGTATGATTCCAACCCAAACCAAAATTTGATAGTAATTAAAAAAAAGTATTATTAAGTTGGGACATAAGAGTACATTCATAAAGGGCAACAGGACCAAGAACAGAAAAATAAAGGAAAAAGAAGGAAAGGCAAAGAAGAGAAAACAAAACAAAACTGTACTGCTTCCTATAAATACTTGTTTTCCATTGTATGCACATCACAATTGACTATGTTACAAGAATAATCTACAAACAACATAATCTTAACAAGCTGCGCACCCCATCAGCCAGAACTTCCAGATAGATCCCCCGAAAATCCACTCCCATAAGATGCAGAACCACCAGTGCGTGCACTCCCGTATGATGCAGAACCACCACCAGTGCGTGAGCTGCTGCTAGCACGGGCCATTTGTAATTGCCGGATTTTGAAAGCGTCTCTAGGTGCCGGTTGACTTTGAACAGTAGAAGATTCATCTTCTTCTTGCCCTACGAATTGAGGATAAATTATTATACACAAGCCCAAATGGAAAAAGTACCGTTTGGCAACACAAACCTTTGGCTTGGATGAGATGTTACTTTTAAGATAGATTGAGACGAAATCAATCAGTGTGTTAGCCGAGCTAACAAATAATATATCATATCATGATTGTTACTATAAAGATAGGTTGAGAGGTGCTAGAGTTGATAACATACTGTCATAGCCTTTCCTTTTTCCAGGTTGTCGGCCTCTGATTTGCTTAAATTTGCTGGAACCAGACATGTCACTCGTACTCGGACCAGATTGATGAGATATCCCGGGCTTTGTTATTGATGATGTGATGTTGCTTTGCAATAATATTGACATCACAAAATCCACATCTGGAGATGGACCTAGAGATAATGAATACAATAATCAGCTATCAGTCCATGGGAAGGAACCAAACCCCCAATATGTGTACACATGTGCTAGCTAAAACCCCAATGATTTTAACCATCACTGAGTCATAATTTTACTTATCCGAACAGAATGAAGCATAATTTTTAACGGAGAAATTGTGTTCATACTAAAACGTTATAATTATAGCACAAAAGAAAGTTAGAAACCTACCCTCCACATGTGGCAAAGACGCTGCAAAATTAGCTAATGCTGGCGGTAAACCTTTCAAGATATCGGTTGTGTGGGTTGTTCCTCCACTATTTGATGTTACACCATAGGGTACTGAGTTTGAAACAACATTAAGCACGGGAGCTGAAGGGCCTAGACAGAGTTCAGCATTACAATTAGGAACACAAATGACTTGATGCAATTAAACATTCATAATTATACGTCATTACAAAAAAAATCATAATATTATTTTCCAGAATACAGTATTAATAAAGTTTTCAAATTATCTCAAACCAGTACCATACCAGGCTTCAGCAATGGACTATATATCACCATCCTTGATGTATCTGGAAAAATAATTTTACCAGAGATATTTGAATTATTAGGGACTCCTGGAAAGCTCTTATCTGCATCATCAAATTCAAAGTTCAGCACAAGTTTTAGTATTACCATGGACCAGACAACAATTAAAAAAACTTCTTTACCAGTTGAACTAGATCCATTAGCAAGAACAGCTTCAATCTTCTTATTGGCATTTCTGGAGAGCCACTAAACAAAATGAAATTGTGGACTCTGATCACATGGCTATCATGAATAGATATATTCCAATTATAAAGCAATGAAGTGTCCAAGCATTTTTCATGAACATACATATAATCTCTCCACTCATTGGGGTACAGACTACAGTAGTACCTACCTCTTGCCGGGCTAATTGATCCAGGTCTTTAGATGAGCAAGGCCATAGATCCATAAAACTGTAACGTGATGCAACTTCTTGGAGAGTGTTCTCCAAAGCAGAGTCTCCTTCGTCTCCTAAAAGAGATAAAGCTTCTTTTCTTCTTTGTTCGACCTATAACAACGTAAACTTGTGAGACTACAGAACAGAGATACCTGTTCATAATTTTTACACTATTGACTTACGCAACTATCTTGTCAAAGGAAAAATCTATCACTATAATGTAGGACAATATGAAGCCCGTACATTGTTTACTTTCCTTGGATCCATCTATCCCAGAATATTCTACTATACAAGAGAGCTATTAATCGAAAACAATTCAAAAGCAAAAAACTAACGATTTGGAAAACCAAGTAGTGAGATTTCCAACAGGTGATAGAGAAAGAAGACATCATACAATAATGCAAGAAAATAATCCCACCTTTAACATACTGGAAAGATCTCCATACATCTGCTCAAATTGTGTGAATCTTTTCCAAACCTACAAGAAGAATAAAGTATGAAGGATGTATAAAACAGTAGTCATAGAATACCTATGTCATGGTACACAAGAAATGAAGCGCTTGAATACTCCCAAATATCATGTACCACGAGTTGTAAATCAGGTGCCAATTAAAAAAATATGTACCTTCTTTGGTAAATGTGGTACACAAAGTAAACACTTGCAATTAAGGGATTTAATCAAAAAATACAAACTACCATGTTTATCTTTAGAATTCTACTCACAAATGTCACTTTTATGACAGAGAGATTTTTTTGTACCTACAAATGTAATAAAGATGTTAAAATAACACTTCCGAGTTTTTTTTTTACGACATTAAAATGTAGTAGTAATAAAGAATGCTGCACTGCCGTGGAGCCAGACCTGGAAGCTCTAGTGTTAAGAGTGTAGGAGATTTTTGTATCTCCCTGGGGCTACTAATTTATGCTGGATAAATAGAAACTGTAACTTATTTGCTGATAAACTCGCAAAGCTAGCTAGTTCAGTTATGGTTGGGAAAATCCTTTGGGATTTACTCCTGAGCCAAGTTGTGCCTTTTCTGGATTTTGATTTAGTCCAAGGACTGCTAGTCATTGCCAAGGGCTGGTAGCCATTTCCAAAAAAAAAAAAAAAAAAAAAAAAATAATAATAATAATAATAATAATAATAATAAAATAAAGATGTTAATTGGCACCATTTCACCAGTCCTACGTAATTCAAAGATTGGGCTTTGCTCCTTGATTGAGAAAACTGTAGAGTGTAGACACTTAAGTACCTCAATGAACTAGATGTTCTTCACGAATCACCACACTGAAGTTTCAGTGTCCATGTATATGAGAAGCTCGGGACTAGATCCTTTCAACTTTTTATAGCAGTATACAACAAATTTTCCATTCCTTAACTTACAACGCAGAGCATTTAACTATTTTTTGGAAGCATTAGCATTTTATAAATTTAACACCATTCCTGATCACAGAGGTCTGGCTGATCCAACTAAGGGAAGATTTAAGAAACATGCTCTTAATGACAAAATTTGTAAGTAATATTGGATAAAAAACAGAAGCCAATTACTTGAGTATTACGATGAACACTACAAAATAAATGGAAGAACAAAAACTAAAGCTACAAACAAATAATATAATATGATTTAGCACCTCAAGGGATTCTTCAGGTGGTAAGGAACTTAGTGCTCGTTCGAACAAAGCCCGAATATTTCTATCATCATTCAACCGGCACAAGAAATCTGCATATCTGCAATTTCAAGAAAGTACATCACTTCATTGTGAAAGGATTATATAGACGTGCACATATGACCTCACTGAGAGCTACATGGTTGCCCTCTGGCAGTGCCCATGATTTTCTAAACAATTAATATGCAGCCAGATGTTATAAAAAGAGCAGGAGACTGCTAAAACACTCCATAAAAATGCAAAATGATAGTAAAATTTATGAACCCTGATGGGCACCGCAATTGTTTGAATAATTATTTAGAAAGTGGGGACACAAATCACACAATATTGTGAGGAATAATTATTAAAAAAACAAACCACACAGACGGAAAGAAAGAAAAAAAATTGATCCGTCCCTTTATGCAAAGCAAGTTTTCTGAAAGACTTGATTTTCCAAAATAATAAGAGATCCACATCACATTAGTATAATAAACTGAGTCATCTCCTCATATTCAGAAAAAGAATGACTTTTAAAATAATGTCACCTTTATGTTTTAGACTTGCGTTAATATACTTTTCACTAAGGCGGCTGAAAAGCTAGCTGGTAGCTGATAAGAAACTGATTTTAATGTAGGTATTTGGTTTAGTAAATTAGACTGGTTGGTATTTTGTAAAATGACATATTAGGGAATTAATCTCATTTCTTTTAAACTTTTTTTTTTTAAATAATAATAGCACATCACAATTTTTTGTCTAATTATTCATCATTATCTTATGAGATGGTGCAAGAAGAGGCAGCTTCATCATTATCCAATGAGACCTTTCGGAGTTCTACATCAATTTACATCTCAGAAATCAACATTCAAGTATTTCTGCAAGATATTGAGGGGGGGGGGATGGATGAAAACAGAAACTTACTCGAGAATGTATTTGGGTTCATGCATAAAGCGTTTCAAACCAGCTTCAAATATGTTGTGTGCAAGCTGTAGGAAAACAATAGTCAGAACATAATTAAAATTGGCAAATGCCAACTTGTCAAGAAAATCACATAGTGAGACTTCCAATGCCAACTTGTCTTTTCTAATTTATTTCTTAAATATTAGGGGTTGGGGGGCATGTAGATGTGAGGATTGGCATCATAACATTACATCATTGCAGTTCTATTAGCTTTGTTCTTCTATTTTTCAATAAAGGAACAAGGATGGTTGGTTTTGTTTTACACATCAAAGAGTTTTACGAGTCTATGACGGCTAAAAAACCCTAATGTTAATTATCAGTGAATGATAATTTTAAAAAATAATATAATGTACGATATATAACTCCCACCTTGGAATCCTTGTCCTGACAAAAGGCCATCATTGCATATGCAACATATATATGATAAGTACAGTTTGGAGATTTATGTGAATCCAGAAAGTATTTGCGGGCAGCCTCAACTCCTTCAGTTCTTCTTAGAAAACGTATAAACTGCAAAGTAGACATGAAGAACAACTGAGAAGGCAAATTCACACTTATAGCAACACAAGACTGGCATCATAGCAAATTCATCATTGCCGAATGAAAATAATACAACTAATTCAATTTATCAGCGATATAATCATATGCAAAACGACGTGAAGTTCATCATAAATAAACAAGCACTAGAATTACTTTTTGACAAGCCAAGACACACAAACAGCACACAGCAAAGGAGTGATTCCATGAGGTTTGAACCCCTTGACCACTTGGATTAGAATTTTAGGTGATGGCGCATTTGGCGTGTCTTTTAAATCTATATATACTTAAGATTAAAATTGATGTTATTGACATTGGTTTGAATTATAAAAAGAAACTTTTAGTTATATGAAATGTTCAACTTGTATATCATATAAGAATCATACATTCCAATTGTTTACATATTGAACTAATGCAATCCACAGGGCATGTTGAGACAAAAAAAAAAAAAAATCATTTCAACACATTCTGTGTAGCAAAATTGTATACCTGGATGTGTGATAGAGCTGTTGCATTTACTTCATCAGCCATAAGACTCTCATACACTTTCTTCGCGGACTGTGGAAAAAGGAAATCACAATTTTAAATAAGTATCACTAGCTGACATTGGCGACTTCTTGATTTCTTTGACCAGATAACCCTAGAAAGCAATCATGTGGTGAGAGTGAAACCTGAATTGCTCCATGAGATTCCTCTAGCTCAGCAAATGCGTACTTGAGCATATCCGAATCTATCCAAGCAGCAAGAAACTGATTAAAACATTAATTATGAAAAAGCACAGAGAATCATGGCATCTCTCATTCACAAAGAGATCAGGTAAAACAGCTATGGAGTGTTAACACAAATTGTGAGATTGAGGAATAAGTTTGATTATAGAACAAATGCACGGGAAATAGGAAAAACCTTGATGAGAATAGTACCAGGAAGAGCCTTCAATGCTCGCTGAAAAACTTTGATTGCGGAGTCCAAAGAACCACTTTTTTCATGCCACATGGCATAGTCATACCATATATCAGGATAATGATATAAATACATGAGACACTGACAAGAAAAGTAAAAATGTGAGCAATGCTATTTTTCACCTTCCATGTTTCTTTATAATAAACTTTTTCACTGGCATATATAGAACATAAAGGAAGATCAAGAAGCCAGTAGGAGAGTGATCTAAGACATTATCACGTGAAGAACAAAATCAGTCCCCAAAGAATTTCCAGCACAATTGTTTCAGAACGGAAAAAAATATTGACAGCATACATAAACAAGTCTTCATAAGGCAGTGAAAGAAAAAAAAATACATCATGCTTAAATAAGTGTGTATGCACTCAAATATCATTAAAAGTTCAAATTCCAGTTACAGTAACTAGAGTGGCAATCAATATTTTACATGCCAATTCAATCCCATATCATAGTTTATCCATGCATCCAATTACTACTTATTAGAGAAGTAATTTCATGGCATATATGACAAAGAATCTTTTTTTTTTTTAAACGGCTAAAGGGTGACTCGAACCCCCGACCTATTGGTTGGAGGTGAAGCGTCTTACCAACTGAGCTGCACTTCGTTGTCTATATGACAAAGAATCTAATTTACTGGAAAACAGTACGTCTAAATGATCATAGGCATACAAGTTTCAGCATTGTAAAACATACATAAACAAAAGGGGAAATAAGAGAATTAAAAAGGAGAGCTACAAATTGAATAGTTATGGCTCCAGTACCTGCTCATAAACAAATGAAATTCTTTTGTTTGCAGACGCATTGTCAATTCTCTGGGGGTTAGCTCTGTAAGGAAGTTTTTATAATCAGATACTGAAACAAATGGAGCACACTATCAATGGTTTTTGAAAATGATAGGATACAAACTAACTTCTCAAATTTTAATAGCTTCTTCCACGCCATCCATTGCATTTCCTCCTGTGAATGAAAACACATAGTTAACTTTAGTAAATCATTGAGGTGGAAACATTTTACTTGGATATAAATCAAGCATTCATAAAGTATTGTAAAGGTGTTTTGACTGAGATTCTTGAAAGTACTATTCGCTTTTTACTGGATGACGAGTCATTTTGCAGTGGTTACAAGCATAGCTTTCAGCTTCTATCAGAGTTTTGATAAGGCAGAATACATTGTTGAAGTGCTTATCTACTTTTCTAACTCTAAAAGCATTCTTGGGCTGTTTGGTTGCCCTGCCTGTTTCTGCTTCTCTAGACTTAAAGGGTTAAACTGCTGTAAGTTGAAAGCATTGCAGGAGATCGTAAAGGTGGTCAAAGCAGAAAAGTTTCTTTATTGCAGATATGCCAAAATCTCTATAGTTTTGGTTAAAAGAAGCTTCTTTCAGCTATAAGCAAAAGCAAGCCCAAAATTGAATAAGCATTTAAAACACAACCTAAGTAGAAGCCCAATCAGAAGTTAGAAGCATTGTCTTAGGTGCAGTTCGGAGCTGCTTAAATTTCTTTAAAAAGCCTCAGCAAACACCACCAACCCCCCTTATATTCTTTCTCAGAGATGCTTTTAACAATACAAAATTACTCAAAAATAACATTGAGAATTAAATTTCACCTACAGTGATTGAGTGTAAGAAAATGAGTACCTTAGAAGAACCTGAAGGAGGAACAGCCAGTATATTCCAATCAATTTCACCAAAGAACTTTTTACGCTCCCTGTAAACAGCCCTTGCACTATTAAATTTTGGTTGAAATTCAGCCACCAAACCCTTTGCCTACAACATATATTACTCTCGCGTCAGTACATACATCTTACATCAAATACAGGATCTCACAGGTTAGTTTCCTCACAAGTCACGAATAAACTTTCCAGGTTCCTAGATGTTCGTCCAAAATGAGGTATTTATTTTATCGACACATTGTAGCTACTATAGAACGCACCTCATTAACTTCCACATGGAAACACTTAGCTATTGTGCATAGAAAGTCAAAGTAAATACTCTTATACCACCCACATAGTTATTTAAACAAATTGCAACCAAGTGAGCACTACATTATCAACAGTTAACCAATTACCATCAGTAAGCATTCGAAATAATACACAGAAACAGTAGCATATGTATATATTACCATATAAAAATGGTTGTATTAACATATTCCAGTTTACAATTTTGTTTATTAGCCTTAGAAATTGTGCATTTTACAATTTTGTGTATTAACCTTCGGAATTGTGCATTTTACAATTTTGTTTATTAACCTTAGATTTTGTGCATTGCACCAATTATTCAAACCACAGCACATGAATCAATTTTTAACAAGTTAAAGCAACTTGATTTTTGAGTAACTAATCCCAGATTCTGCATTGGTCTCAACTGAAGTGCCTTTGACTACGCAATTTTATACGACAGCTGTTTCTAACAGCTTATTACAGATGCCTTCTGTTCCAAGCATAATTCTTGCAATGAAGATTTGTAGTAATATTCGAATAACCGAATAAAATATTTCATCATGCATCACTGAATCATGACATGTACTATACAATGAGTTTACTTATCAGTTTGGACATGTTTCAATGAAGGTGTCCTGTTCTTTTGACATGAATGGATATTTGACCCTTCCATTTTAACAACAGATTATAGTTTATGTTTGTCGATATCAGATACTTAACGTCGATTATTAAATTTAAAGATATGCCTGGTTGTTCTTCTGAGCATCAATATACTTACAATAAGGTATCATTTGTTTATAAAGAATGTTGGTATTACCATGGAACATAGTTTTTGGCACAACAAGCGGATTGAAAAAATTTCACCACTCACAAACATTACGTTATGCCGTAAGGTGTTTCCTGAGCCACTACCATCGGTCCTTATACCTAAATTGCGAAAATAAAGAGCAAGGCAATACACGCCCAAATTTTCAGCAATATGAAACAATACCAGCGCACGGCTAACTGAATTCTCAAAATTCTCATAGTCCCTCCAAAGCTGTTCAACATGATGAGTAGGCATGACAACAGCCCTTTGATATATCTTTCGTATGGCAGTCATCCGTTGAGATTCGTCATGTGTTGTTTGGGCCTGTTCATTACCTAGTCAGTGCCGTACAGAATGGAGCAAAGTAACTCGTACAGATAATGTGTGAAAATAAAACATTCACTAACCGGCAAGGATCTCATATATGCAATGTACTCCATCCATACAGGACCAGATGCAATATCAGCTCCTACACATGATAAACAGATAAAGTAAAGTTGAAAGGCATGAAGATATACAATACCACAAGTATGCACCTTCAAATAACTCGGGGTACAAATTATATCAACTAACGATGAGGACTATTGCATGATATGATCCCATGACAAGTCGAAGAATATTTTTTGATTCATAGTTTGCAATACTGATTTTACATGTCCAATTCAGGTCAAATGGGTGCCTAATCTTATCAGGCGGCGGATAATTCCATATACTTTCAGAGACATCAAGTCTTTCCTGTATATCCCCAGAACTTATTATCTTTACGAGTCTGATGCCAATGGTTGTCAGTTATTGCCATTGAAAGTTGCAACAAGTACATTTATTGGAAGAGATATATGGGAAATTAAAGTATGAAACCGATGTACAGCTAGACCATCCTAAGAAGTATTACAGAACCATAACTTACCAACATAATTCAGCATGAAATCATAAGCCCTCTTAGTCTCTTCCTGACCCTCTATTCCCTTCTTGTCATTTACTTTCCTTATGAAGCGGATGTAGCAGCTCCTTCAGTACAAAATTGTGAAAACACTATCAAATTTCAAATATGCATTTGAAGTGTCACGAAGAGTGGAAAAGCACTATATAAAGAAACTAGGGAAAAAATGATAGTCACTCAATTGCCAAAAACAATTCCATCCTACTGCCAAAACCAACACCAAAGCATGAAGCAAAGTGAATAAAATTATACCAAAGAGGAACCTGCAAACAATTCATAAGGCAACGGCTGAATACTTGTCTTGTCGCTTCATCATTATTCACAGCCATGTATGCTTCAACATACTGCTTCCAATATTTTGCCTATAAACAGAAAAAGGAAATAAAGATAATATCACCATGCTATAGCTCAGCAGCTGTCACTTGAAGCACAAGAATTTTCATATATAACATGAAAGGATGGCCGCATTGAGACTAGAAGAATACAATCAAAGCCTTAGTGTTAGGCAAAGACTGCTAATAGTACGAGTAAGCTTTCAGAGAAACATATAAAAAGGCTTAAACATTTTTAAAAATCCCCCCAGTTGTTATCAAACTTGAAACAATGCTCAACTGGCTAGCATTACTAACAGAGACCAAGCCATTCTTTGGCTTATTACTAAATTTTTAAATCTTCCATAACAAGTAGTCTTTGTTCCTTTTCCTTACATGCCATAGGATCTCCATGGTGTTATACTGAAATGGCGTGAGGTATATTAAGGTATATCTAGACGCTGGCAAGTATAAAACACTAATCTTTCTGGCTTGATGGTTGGACTAAAGTGCTTATATGCAAGAGCCATATCACATTTAGCAAAATCTATAGGCTAATCAAGCAAATAGTATCACGACAAACTACAACACAAATCATGAGATTAGCAGAAAAGGCCTAAGAACCAAAGATACAAGGTAGAAAGGGGCTGACCGAAGTTGGAAAATTGGCCAGAAGTTGCTCATATATCGGTACTGCATCAGTAATCGGCAGTCGCTGAAAAAACAATAATTATCAATGAATACAGAGCTGCATTATGATAAAAGTCTAGACGTGGCAGACGTAACAAGTTAAAGTAAATTACCAATGCTTCATTTGCAAGAGCTTCTGCAGCTTCGGTATTGTACTTGTTTGTGTTTGCCTCTGGCAAGCAAGATAAAGAGTTATAAACATGATCACATGACTAGTAAAATAGAAGAAGTAAGTTAACCAATGTGTCAATTATAAACTATCCGAATAATCGGAATCAGAAGAGTATTAACATTCCTAAGCAAAAGTAAAAGCTGCTAAGCAAACAACAGGAAAGAAGCTGCCAGTATAAGAGAATTGGAAAATTAAAGCGAGGGTAATGAAAAAGGTAAATAAATAGTGGTAAATTGAAAGTGTAACTCGAATTAGAAGTTATTAATTGATTGCTTACCGGAAAATGGTGGTGAATTTGATTGTTTGGCCATGAATAATCGAGAAACAGATGTTTATCGAAATCGAAGAAGAAGAAGAAGAAGAAGAAGAAGAAGAATTTGCAGGATAGCTTAGGTCAGTTTCAGACTTTCAGTAGAGCCACATCAATGGGGATTTGGGGAATTTCTGTTCTGGTATAATAAGTATTGTAATAAAACTAATCGGCCCGTTTTCATAGTTTTAATTGGCTGCCCGACCCGAGTATACACAATACTGTATATAGTAATACATTTATCCGGTTTCAATTTTAAACGCCGGTTCCGAGTTTTTTTACGAAGAAACGCACCCCTAATTAGTTGTTACTTCTTAGGGCAAAAAAGTTTTTTAAATCACTACAATGTGACAGTTTCATTTTTGATACGGTAGAACAGTTAGCCTTATCCAATTTAAATACACTACAATAACCACCCTCGAAATTTATGTATTCCAGTTAAATTGATAATGTGGCAGCTGAAGTTCTGATTTTTCCCCCAAAATACGTATATTGATTGTATTTGAGCGATTTTTATCAAAAAAAAAAAGAAAAATACATTATGAGGACTCACAATTTCGTTCAATTTAGATATTTTATTTTAAAAATATAAAATAAATTTTAAACTGAAATAAAAATATAACTAAAATTATAAAAATTAATTTTCTAACCCTTAATATATAAAAAAAAAAGTAATAAAAAATATTCTTTATTTTATTATATATAAAATAAATAAATAAAATAAAATAAAAAATAAATTTCAAAAATGTTATTTGCTACAACAAAAACAAAACGAATTACTTGTTAGAATTCAAAATCCCTATTGAAAGTTTATTGTAGCAAATTTCATTTTCGATTTTTTTTATT
>JAYMSP010001227.1:0-34538 GCA_036897095.1 Plantago elongata
AGAATGGAGGCGGGAGTGGTGGAGAATGGAGGCGGCGGTGGGTGGTGGAGGCGGCGGTGGGTAGTGGTGGAAGAATGAAGGAGGTGGTGGTGAAGAATGAAGGAGGTGGGAGGACGGAGAAGAAGGGTTTGTGTGTGAATTGGGAAGGAGAATCTGATGTGTAGAATTGAATTGAGGTGGAAGCCAAGTAAGTATAAGTATGAGATTACAATGATGTGGAAGCCTAGTGAGCCGAAAAAATGTCAGCTAGGCTCAGTTCGCCGGTAATTCGGCGAATGATGACTAAATATACCAAGTCGTCTAAGTTATGGACTACAATTCACATGTGGTGCAAAGTGGTGATTGCGCGTAAAAAAAAGACATAGAAGTGGACCAAAGTTGCCATTCTACCTCTGTTCATTTTAGTACTCAAATAATAAAAAGTCAGATTATAAAGATTTTAGTGGAATGGAAAAGTATGGATTTATAAATAAAACATCTCCATTTTCCTTCAACAGGTGAGAAGTTGGAGTATTTATAATTCATTGCCTCATTGGCATCTACACTTTCCTCATGGGCTGAAGAAGCCTGGAGAGGCTATCAGTGCCTGACATTGCTCTGATTGTTAATTCTGAGGACTTCTGCCTACTTTAATTTACTGGATTTTATTTGTTTGCAATTTTGCATTCAGATAAATTCTAATATATGTTCATTTTCGTTTCGAATAAATTGTATATATCTTTGTGCTATGTTTTCGAACAATGGTGTAGAGCGGTATGTTTTCGAACAATGGTGAATTGGCTGCAGCAGCTCGCGTGGCAGATATATCAGAGAATCATCCAGAATCTCATTATTCAAGGATCATGTCCATGAGGACAGCAGGTTAGTATCATTTCCTTCAATGCCTCAACCAGTTATGGGAGCAACACTCATCTGATCTTGCAATTTCAAATTAATGTTTCCAAAGTTGAATTTCATCTTTCAGATTATAAATTGTTACATGTATAACTATAACTGATTGTTTTTAAATTATATTCATTCAACTTCACTGACATTTAAAATAAGATATTGAAATGGTCTTTTTATTAAAGATGCAACATCTTAAACAAAGTCTGCAGAAACATTGGCAACTGCATGTATTTTTATGCAGTTGGTTAATCTTATTGTACATACATAAAAGGATAGTAATTTTCATGATTTTCAACAATACTCTTCGAATATTTGTTGCTCCTCATCAATCTTGGTTCTGAGGAGGAGGCAGCGTTCCATCAATGAAGGACGAGAACATGATTAATGCACGTTCAGCCTGGTAACTTGGAACGAAATGTCCAGATCCTCTTATGGTCACAAATGTCACATTTTCATATCCAACTACGTATCCTCCAACCTTAAAAATACAGGAAAAACATAACTCTTTAATCTGATTGCCGGTATATATGGATCATTGAGTGCACAAGAAATGATGAAATTTTTTCTTACCTCGCCTTGGGAGTCCCACGGGTACCATGCAGTTTTTACTGGTGAAGCGAGGTTAGCCATTGAGTACCTCGTTGCTGTCACTGGTATAATAGCATCCACATCTCCGCTGCAAGTTAAGATAAATGAAATGTTGATTCGCGGCCACACAGAAAATAAGTGAATGATCTTCCAATGCTGAACTCATACCTGTAGATCCAAATGCGAATGCCAGTAGTCATCAACTCATTGATCAGAGGTAGAATTGTATCACCAATGTCATCTTCGTCATAATTTACACCACTACACGAATATCGCATATCATCATTATCAGAAGAAAAGGGAGAAAAGTTCGTGAAGCTTAAAATAAGGAATATTTTAATGTATTAAAAATTTGTAATATGTACCCGCATTCGTTCCAAGAGACTGCAGTTCCGGACATTGTGGCATGTAAAGCAGTTTGCACTTCCAAAGTGTTCAAGTAGGTGGATGCATAGTCACCGGAGCATGGATCAAATCCGGATACCTGTTAACAACATGAGACGAATAAGTATATCTGAGGGGAAGAATGTTATTACATGAACTTGTAGCTGGTTGTTTGAGGTTCTGCATACCCCAGGAGCACTTGAATTGGAACCGCACAAGGGAGCATATATGTCATAAATGTATATGTTGCTGAAATCTGCATCTGCTTGATCAAGGTAGGTAATGCAAGCATCTGTTACTTGAGGTGACGAAAAATTGCAATTTTGGACTATTCCTTGATGAGTTTCATCTGATGTCAATGCACTTGTCCATAGATGATCATAGGTACCCTGGATCGCATCTGTCATGTCAATCAACGGATTCCCAATCTGGTGCACAATAATATCCATATAGATATTAGAAATGTTGATATTCTAGCTTTTCCTTTACACAATAAATACCAGAAGAAATTAACTCACAGCAATTCCTTTCAAGTTTATAGCAGTTTGGTTTGTGATTTTGTTGTTCTGGAGGATTACACCTGCAAGTTGAGGCACATAATGACCGGCATAGCTCTCCCCAGCAATGTAGAAGTCTCTGGTTTTGTACTCTGGGAATCTCTCCAACCAGTTCACCAGAAATGCATAAGCATCTGCTGCCGTTTTCTTGTCACCGGTGTTGTAATCTGATGATGTGTTTGAGTAGGAAAATCCTACACCGGCAGGGGATTCCAGAAACAGGATATTCGCAGCTGCAATTTGCCATTTGTCAGGAGTTGTTTTCTTAAAACAAATAGATCGTATGGTATACTATGTTATTTACTCACCTTTGTTCCATGCATATTCATTGGACCACAAAGTTGTACCATCAGGATTTACTCTGAAAGGTCCAAGTTCTGTCATTGCTCCAGCTCCTAGAGACGAGCACCCCGGTCCTGCAGTTTAACAGATGAGATATAGTACATGTAAAATTCCTTTCTTGTGCGATCAAAATCTGACATAAACTAGTGTTAACTGAAAAGTACCTCCATTCAACCATAGTACTAGAGGTTTGCTAGAAGAATCTTCAGCCTCGGCAAAGTAATAGAAGAGTGCTCTCCCAGCCGTGGGATCAATAGTTACAAAGCCAGAGTATTGATCGAAGTTTACTGATGGTTGCCCAGGCAAACTCAGGATCTTGTCGAGATCCTTAAGTCCATCTTGAGACTCTACATAGACAGGAGAGTATTGGGTTGAGGCAACCTCAGAAACATGCCTGGCAGATGTTTTCAGGCGTTGTTCCTTGATCATTTTTCGAAGTGCGTCATATGTATTCCCTCCACCCTGAACTGAAGAAAATAGGCATGAGAGACTAATGATAAGACACACTAGTAAGCTTGCACCTCTCATGTTTAAAGTAGAAGTACTGCAGGTTATATCTTTACCATCAAATGTGAACTCTATTTATAGACAGACTTATGGTATTCATTGTTTGATGCATTTTGTTGGATTTGTCTAGGGTGATTTCAACAAAGACTGATAAGCTAAATGACATTTTTCTTGTAGTGTTTACAGCACATTTCCTGTCGGAGTCTGTTGTACATAAGCCTATGTACATATACAATACAACGTCTTAATGCTGGCATAAAATACCTTAGAGAAGTTCTGAAACATTGTGCTCTAGAGTTTGATCACACAATTCTGGCTTATATCTTCAGATCTGGCGAACAGAAGTAGAAATATTCATCTGCTTTCTCAAATGAGCATTTTGGTGCAGAATCAGTTCCTATATATGAAGGTCTATCTAATTTGTTGTGACCTTAACATTTTTTTGCTTATCCTGGAAGTGCACAGTAAAAGTTAAAACAGGTGCATTTGGAACTTGAGTAGCAGTGGATTGGTTTTGTGTTAAGAGACCTTCATCTTCTGTGTGATCAATTCTACTAAAGGACCCTAAACTAAGCCAATAATTGATAGCTTGCCTTTGTCACATATCTGTAGAAATAGCCACAACAATCATTAGGCATATGTTGATGAACTGAGATGTGTTTAGGTCTTGGTGCATGGTAGCAATCAAGTCACAATTAGACACTGAAACTAAGACAGGACATTGAGCTGGATTTTGTTGGAAATGGCATCTGATATGAGGTATGTAAGTTAGTACACGAAACTAAACATTCTGTAGCTTTCCATGATAAACACAGTTCAAATGACAGACAAGAACATGAAATCAGCTATCAAAATGATTAGTCAGAGATTTTGAAGGCAGCCTAAACGGCAGAGTCTAATCTTGAAGCTGGTGGATTTTGAGCTGGTGCATTTTTTGTGCGGCAAATCGCAATCGTATATATGAGCTGAGCCACAGTTTACTCTGACTCATAAGTCATAAATCAAATGCTTTGAAATTCGCAAACTTCAGATTATACAGTGTTATATCAAATTAAACATCATCTTCGGCTATAAGTAATTATTACTTCATTACTTTGATTGACATTATATTCAGTTAAACTTTGATTGTCAAACATTAGTTTAACTCCATTACTCTTATAGTCTTATTTACTAAGCATAAAATAAAATTTACAGTTAAAATGAGATAACAAAAAGGTGTTTATTATTGAGATGCAACATCTTAACCAGAGTCTGCAGGATTTACAGGATCACCAACTGCATGACATTTTTGATGCAGTTATTTAATCTTATTGTACATATTAAAAAAATACTAATTTTTGATGATATTAATCATCCAGCAATACTCTTCGAATATGTGTTGATCTCCATTAATCTTGCTGAGGAGGAGGCAGTGTTCCATCAATGAAGGACGAGAACATGATTAGTGCACGTTCAGCCTGGTAACTTGGAACGAAATGTCCAGATCCTCTTACGCTGACAAATGTCAGATTCTCATATCCAACAACGTATCCTCCAACCTTTAGAAAAACAGGAAGAGATTTTAATGTAATGGTATATTTGGATAATTGAGTGAGCATGGATGAACAAGAAATGATGATATTCTCTCTTACCTCGCCTTGGGAGTCCCACGGGTACCATGCAGTTTTCACTGGTGACCCGATTTTGGCCATGGAGTACCTAGTTGTTGTCACCGGTATAATGCCATCCACATCTCCACTGCAAGTTTATTTAAATTAAAATTTTATTCCCAACCACATAGAGATTAAGTTCACATGAATGATCTTCGAGGTTGAAGTTATACCTGTAGATCCAAACTTTAATGCCAGTAGTCATCAACTCTTTGATGAGAGGCAAAACAGTATCAGGACTGTCCCCGTCGTAATCTACAATATCACTGCATGATAATTAGAAGTAGTGAGACAAAAGTGGCAACATATAATAATGAATTATACAAGTATAAGGAGTAGAAAGTTGTAATATAAACCTGCATTCCTGCCAGGAGACTCCAGTTCCCGATGTGGCATGTAAAGCAGTTTGCACTTCGGGAGTGTTTAAGTAGGTGTTAGCATACTCACCGGTACATGGATCAAATGCGGATACCTGTTAATAAGATGAACTGAATAAGAAAATTTGATTTGAATAAAGTAATACATGAACTGGTAGCTTGTTGTTGAGGTTCTGCTTACCCCAGGAGAAGTTGAATTGGTACCACATAACGGAGCATATATGTTGTAAATGTCTATGTTGCTGAAATCTGCATATGCTTGATTAATGTACGTACTGCAATTTTCTGTCGGTGCAGGTGCTGAAAAATTGCAGTTTTGGATAATTCCTTGATGAGTTTCATCTGATGTCAATGCACTTGTCCAGAGATGATCATAGAACCCTTGGACTGCATCTAACCAGTCAATATATGCATTTCCAATCTGGTGATTGATAATGTTCAGAAGATAAATCAGAAATCTTGATATTCTAGTTTCTTCCTCAAGCAACATATACGATGGAGAAATGAACTCACAGCAATTCCTTTCAAATTTATGACAGTTTGGTTAGTGATTTTGTTGTTCTGGAGGATTAAATCAGCAAGTTGAGGCACATAATGACCGGCATAGCTCTCCCCAGTAATGTAGAAGTCTCTGGTTTTGTACTCTGGGAATCTCTCCAACCAGTTCACTATGAATGCATAAGCATCTGCTGCTGTTTTTGTGTCACCGGTGTGGTAATCTGACGATGTGTTTGAGTAGGAAAATCCTACGCCAGCAGGGGATTCCAGAAACAGCATATTTGCAGCTGCATTATACCATTCGTCAGGAGTTGTTTCCTTTAAATTTAAAAGAATATCAAGTGGTATTACTATATATTTACTCACCTTTATTCCATGCATTTTCATTGTACCATAAAGTTTTACCATCAGGATTCACTCTGAAAGGTCCAAGTTCTGACATTGCTCCAGCTCCTAGAGACGAGCACCCCGGTCCTGCAGTTCATCAAATATTAGAACATAGATAAATCATTTTACTTGATGCCCAATAAATACATAAGAATATACATAAAGATGTGTTTGTTTATAGGCCTGTACCTCCATTGAGCCATAGAACTAGAGGCTTGCTAGAGGAATCTTCAGCCTCGGCAAAGTAATAGAAGAGTGCTCTTCCAGCCGTAGGGTCAACAGTAACAAAGCCAGAGTATTGATCGAAGCTCACTGATGGTTGCCCAGGCAACCCCAGGATCTTGTCAAGATCCTTAAGCCCATCACCAAGTCCAACATAGACAGGGGAGTATTCAGTTGAGGCAGCATGATTGACAGATTTTCTCAGGCGTTGTTCCCTGATAATTTTTCGGAGCGCGTCATGTCTGTTTCCTCCACATTGAACTGAAGAAAAGAGGCACGCGAGACTAATAAGACATACAAGTAAGATTCCACCTTTCATGTTTACCATTGAACTACAGGTGATGATGTTTTTTTACCATCAAAAGCGAACTCTATTTATAGATGGGATTTATTGTTTCACGCGTTTTGTTGGACTTGGAACTTGGATGATTTTAACAAGATGGATAAGCTAAATGACATTTTTCTTGTACAGTTTACAGCACATTTTCTGTTGGAGATATGCATATATACAAGTCATGTTACACATATTCTTTTATTCTTTCTCCATTTGGCATTATATAACTTGGAAAATTCTGCAACATTGTCTTCTTTGGTCCAGCGATAAGGTCATGAAGAAAGCTGGCTACACCGGTTCTGAACAAAGCTAGGTATGATTTTAAAGTCTTGGAATGAATCCCTCAGCACATATACTTTGAGAGGCCAACTTTCATTAAGCAAGACTGCGTCCAAATAACACTCGCAGGTCAAAGTGACCCGTATTGGAATTTCTCTTATTGAAACAAACATACACGAAGAAAGTTGCTTATAAGCTAACTTACATGAAAACGATCGAATTAAATACATGAGACCTGCACCGATCTTATGAGTAGATCAATGCCAGGTGACGGGCCTTTCAGAAAGAGTACAACTCGGACAGGGAGAATCGACAGCTCAAATGTACCTTCAACCTTCTCCCATCTCTCCGTTGAAGCAGCAGTCCTGCTTGAGTATCAGTGATTCAACAATTGCATCCCCGGACAGGAAAAGCAAAGTACTATATAGTGAAAGAATATACCTGCCGATGACCAAATCGCTAGCGGAAGAATTTTTTTGCTCGAGCCTCAACGTCACCTGCACATCAGCATCACCTTGAACAAGTCCTGATATTGCAACCGTAGCACAAAAAGAGTAAGTGGACCCTGCAGAAATCCTGTCAGTGATGTCCTTTTCTAGACCCTGCCAGCTTTTTCGACGATTTGTCACAACTACAAAGCCGCCACCTAACTTGGGTGATTGTGATTCAGGGTGATGTGGCACTGGAGGAGCCAGAAATGCATCGCAACAATTTGGGCCCCAGGAATGAAGTCCTTCAGAGAAGTCATGATTGAGGACGATATTGCTAGCATGCCTGTTGTTGCCCAAATCATTCAATCCCTCATTCGTATTCGTCTAGATGTACCAAAACAATGGTTAGACTGGTTTCTCACATCGCCATGCGGATGGTGCGTGAAAAAGGATTCTCATGTCAAAATTCATGATTACAGGAACAATTTAAAATTTAAATGCAAAAGGGGTAGAATGCAGCTTCTAAATAAACTTACATGACTATGTGCGATGCTAGTATACGAGACCTCCACTGATCTTATGAGTAAATCAATGCCAGGTGAAGGTCCTTCCAAATAGAATATTACTCTATGAGGGACAATCGACAGCTCAAATGTACCTTCAACCTTCTCCCACCTCTCCGTCAGAGCAGAAGTCCTGCTTGATTAACAAGGAATAAGAAGCTAGAACAGGGACAGTACAGAACATATGGTATGGGACTGTGCCCATTATCCCTGCTCAGGGGCACGATGGGAGTCTCAATTGCGGGAAATATTGCGGGAAATGGCACTACTGCAGTGTGTTTAGGCATGTCTTATGGGGAACTGCTGTAGATTGGCACGGTACATGGTATGGGGCTTGGCACTAAGGAATTGTGCGTCGTAATGGGATTTGGCACCGTATTCCCGAGACGCATAGTAACTATGTGGCTCGAATACTGTCTTTTGGGAACTTCATTGAGGCTTATGATTTGTATATCTCGCCTACTTCATCTAAGCCTCCTTTTGTTGATTTAGTAAATTTTGTACATGTTGGTTTCATGGTAGCTAAATTAGCTAGTTGGGTATTTTGGTGGGTTGTAATTATTATGCGACTCTTGGTGTTCGCGGTTCTCTTCAACCGCCATGCTTAATATATATATATAAAATCCGAGAGGTTAGGCTCTCTTAAAAAAAAAAAAAAAGGAATAAGAAGCAATCTCTTGCTCGAGCAGACAAACCAAAAAAACTAGCACAAAATCCAGATAAAGCATACCTCCCAATAAACAAATAGCTAATGGAAGAATCTTGCTGTTCGAGTTTCAGAGTGGCCTGCACATTAGCATCACCTTGAACCGCTCCTGATATTGCAACCCAAGCAGAAACTCTGTAAGTGGAGCCTGCAGATACTCTGTCAGTAATGTTTTGTTCCAGTCCTTGCCAACATTCTGTCCGATTCGTAATAACAGCAAAGCGGCCGCCCAACATAGGTGACTGTGATGCCGGATGAGGTGGCATTGGAGGAGCCACAAAGGCATCACAACAATTTGGGTGCCACAAATGAAGCCCTTGCGAAAAGTCATTATTCAGTATAATATCAGTAGCAAGCACACTTCCCAAATCCTCCCTTTCCTCACTTAAGTTTGGCTACAAGTAGAAAAATTCAGCTAGAATCACTATCTCGATCATTTTACAGGTTTCAAAATCCCAGATATGCACAACTCAAAACTAAATCTTGGATCAATTCACTATTACAAGTTCCCAAATTTGGAACTAATTAATAAAACCATTGTAAAAACAACAGATTGATAAAAATGTACTTCCTCCACCCCGGTAATTTTCCAACTTCAACTACGAATTATTCTCGGGACTGAGGAAAGTACTATTTAGCCAGCAAAAGCAGATGTCTGGTTTACCTCGCTGTGTGAGTGAGAGATAGAAGACTCAGCAGCAATGGCAAACGTCGGTTTCTCCTCCATATATAATTTCGTCTCTTGATTCCTAAACCTAACAAAAAAATCAACCAAGAACAAATCCCAAATCAGACCAAGAAATTAAAAAAGCAATCTTTTGAAGCAAGAAATACATTCAGACCTGCAGCATTGAAGTTGACCTAATCTCTGGCTTATCTGCAACAACTGTAACTCATCATAATCTTGTGACATTGGCTTGATCCAAGCATTAAAGGGTGTCAATTTTTTTATCATCAAGTGGGTGTTATTGTATTAACAATACAACGTCAACTGTTTGCACTAAGAACTTGTCTTTCTCATCAAATGTGCTTCCTGAACTGAGAATTCAATCCATAGAGATCAGATGGCAACAGCATATGCAGCTCTAGTTTCTCTAATGAACCTACTCACCCGATTCAAACACCCTACTTGCCCTGTTTCATTTGACCATTCACAACTGCAATCTCTGTTCCATAAAGTCAGTTCCTTGGTTGATATTCTTGAGGGTTATTCCCAAAGGATAAGTAAAAATCTACTGAAGAAAATTGCTGATGCGGCTTTCGCAGCACAAGACTCGATTGAGTCCTATTATGTGAATCAATTTCTTGAAAAATCTGACTTCTTGTGCCAAGATCTGGAGAAAGCAATCCATGGTGTAGATCTCATCCTCCAAGAAGCCATGGAAGTTAAACAGATGAATCATGGAAAGGAGAAGCTTTCTGAATGCTCAGCAGTTCGTGTGGATACGGTACTTCCAACTGGTGAAAAAGTTAAAATGGTGGGATTTGGTGAAGAGTTGCTTCGTTTGATGGATCAGCTCACTTCGAACGAGTCAAATCGCCATATCATCCCGGTCGTTGGCATGGGAGGTATCGGTAAGACCACTCTTGTTAGAAATGTTTATGACCATCAATATGTCGAAAGTCATTTTTATGTCCGGATGTGGGTAACTATATCTCAAGATTATAGTGTTGGAGAGATTATCAGCTCCCTTTTATGTGTTCCTTATGATGAAACTAAACATTCTGGAGAGTTGGGAGAACGGTTATACAAATTTTTGTTTGGTAGGAAGTATCTTGTGGTATTAGATGATATGTGGGACGATTTGGTGTGGGGTGAAATTGGAAGATTCTTGCCGGAGAACAGTAATGGAAGTAGAGTCTTGTTGACCACTAGGAATTCGAATGTTGCGCTCAGTGTTGGCTCGTGTAGTCCTCATAATGTTAAACTGCTAGATGATGATAAGAGTTGGGATTTACTCTACAAAACCATCTTTAGGCAAGAAGTTTGCCCTCCTGAATTAGTCGAATGTGGAGAAAAGATTGCTAGGGGTTGCAAAGGGCTTCCTTTGGCAATAGTGGTTGTTGGAGGGGTCTTGAAAACGTCTAGGAAAACATTAAAGTATTGGGAGCATGTCGCGGAAAATATCAAATCCTTCACGAATACAGAGAAAGACGGACTTTGCTTGCAAATATTGTCATTGAGCTACAATCATTTGCCTGTTTACTTGAAACCATGTTGTCTCTACTTCGCAACATTTAAAGAGGATAGCAGGGTTGATGTCTCTAATCTCATAAAATTATGGGTTGCTGATGGATTTCTGAAACCATGTAAAGATAAAACTTTGGAAGAGGTTGCGTTAGAGCATTTGAACCATCTTATAGATAGGAATCTTATTATGGTAGGGTATCAGCGATCAACAGGGCAAATAGAAACTTGCATTTTCCATGATTTGATACGAGAATTTTGCTTGAGAATGGCCTTGGATGAACATTTCTTTTATGAAATGAAGAAGGATATGCTCGGTGTTGAAGGACGATTAGAAAGTGAGCATCGCTTGGTTTATCATCTGCGTACAAGTGAGATTAGTCACTTTCCATCTCTACCACTTGCTCGTTCTTTAAGCAACTTGGATGCACAAGTTAGTTTCCCTGATGATATACTAGACTTGAGCTGTTATAGGTTATTGCAAGTATTGGCTACTAACCGTACCACGACTATTACATCTCAGACGCTTCTTGTTAATTTACGATACCTTACATGTAAAGTTGATAAGAACCCTGCCTTCCCAAGATTGTTTTCTTCACCATCCTTTTTCTGGAATTTAGAGAGTTTAGACATTCTTGGATGGCATGACATAACTCTACCTTTCGAAATTTGGGAATCACCAAACTTAAGACACCTATCTAGCTCTCAGGTAGCAATGCTTTTGCCAGATCCTACAAACACCGATACTTGTTTTGTACTAAAACACCTACAATCTCTTGTCCACATTCGAAACTTCAAGGCCAGTGACGAGATGATTGAGAAGATCCCAGAGTTGAGAAGACTGGTTATTACATATGACAAGACCTTCTGCTCAAAGAATATGGAAAAATTTTCATGTTACTTCACCAATTTAGCCCGTCTTCACAAACTGGAAAGGCTGTCATGCAATTTCTTGAGAAATTCGGAAAGTGTCATGTGTATTTTTGAAGAGCCGCAGAATCTCATATTCTCACAAGGCCTTAGAGAATTGTATTTAGGTGGATCAAGTATTCCATGGGAGAATATGACTAGCATTGGTTCATTGCCGAAACTTGAAATGCTCACTCTAGGCTATAATGCATTTTGTGGCAGCGAATGGAACCCAACTGAAGAAGAATTTCAGTGTCTAAAGTATTTGTCGATTGGAAATTGTGATCTGCAGATTTGGAGAGCTGAGAGCTACCATTTTCCAAGACTTGAGCAGTTGGAACTTATGTACCTGGAGTTGGAGGAGATTCCTTCAGGTATAGGGGAAGTAACATCTCTTCAAAAAATCAGGTTGAATACTCAGAAGATGTCTGCTGTTCTCTCCGCGAAAAAGATACTTGATGAACAGCAAGACCAGGGAAATGAAGATCTGTTTATTGAAGTAAACTATGAAGGAAAATGGGATGACGAGAGGGATGAGTTGAATAATTTGCAAGCGACTGTTTTCGAGTTGAATTTGAGGTAATGTTGATCTTTATTTTACTAGTATAGGCCATTCTTCTGAGTTTGAAACCGATAACTGCTGGATGCATTGCTTCGTGAAAACCTAAAGGTTAATACAATAGTACTTGATGATTTGGGGCAGCTGATTAGAAGATGATGACGGATATGCCTCAGAGGACTCAGGATGTGAATCGGATGATCAATTCTGAACAGAACAGGCAAGCAGGTTAAGGTACGTCTAGCTGTTAGATCGTCTAACACAAGTTTTTGTCATATGATGTAAAAGAATTTATGATGAGTTGATTATATGAACAAATATTTATAAACACCTCTTTCTATCTGCAGTTTCTCATCTGAATCACCAGACTGGAAACGCAAACCAGTGACTGAACTGAACGAGTGGTGAAAGCATCATCCTTTCAAAGTTTTGTCTTTGTAATAAGCTATGACTGTATGAGTTTGAACAGTCCTTTAGAACAAGTAAAGTCAGTATATGAACGTGCCAATGGATATTACTGCCTTGAGCATATGCCATCTTTTGTTTCACAGTATTTCTGAGTCTGTGTTAGCTAGCTACTTCTTTTAGTGGTTGTATGATATCTCCATCATATCCTTTCTTGACAACAGCACGGAAATCATTCTGAGTCCATGAATAACTGCGTACGTGTAGCTGCCTGTAATGTTCACAAGTCTGGGTCGCTTTCTTGAAGTTAACTCAAGTGCAGATTGGTTGATGATATTGTATTTTTGGATTCGTCCAAGTCTATTTATTTTTGTCATGGTGTGGATCAATGTAATCACAAAACAAATTGATAATATAATTTTCTCCGAATTAATATGTTGGAGATTCGAAAAAATATATTCTTATATAAAGTTGTATAAAACATTTTAGTAATGACTCATAGAGATTTAAATGTGTTCCTATGCAGATTTGTATATCATATTTCATGTTGTATTGTATCATGGTGATTTAAATATTGTATACGAGTATATAATGTATTATATAACAAGTCAAAGCATAATGAATTGTGATACGGTATAGAAGTATTAATACCACGTCTATAAATATCGATGTTCGTGATAAGGATCGAAGACAACAGAAGTAGTGGTCGTATACAAAATCTAAGAGTAGAAAAAGCGTGTGAGATTGGCTTTCATATTCGCTTTGGGAAAGGAAAATTGTGATCATCATCATCATTCGTTCATTCTTGGCACATGTCTCTCAGTCATACTGCAAAATCTGCACAAGAGTGGGTCTAATTTGTAACCTTTCCTTTTCTTTTTTTCCTCGCAATTGCCTCTATCTATCCATTTATACTTCGATTCTATCAAGATCTTCATCTTTACATATTATTAATATTGTGCAGTATGGGCTTACGCAACACGTAAACCTCAGCAACCTTTCAATGTCAACACAATATACACAAAACATCTCCATTACCCTTTTCTACTTTCCTCCAGCTATCTACTTCTTTCTCCATTTGTAAAGTTTCAATCTTGTTTGAAATCACAAGTAGGAAAAAAACCGAGTTCCTACTTTACTTTGGTTTTCTTGATTTGGGTTAAAGGTGGGATTTTTATTGGTAATTTTGTGTATTCTGCAGAGATATAAAGCATGGATGTCGACTATTATGAGGTGGGATTTGCTTATTTTCTGCTCTTTCTTGGTTACTGTTCCGTCCATGTATTGGGATTTGAGAAGACCAGGTTTGTTGTATGGTGCATTTTGAAATTGTGTTTTTTTTTCAGGGGTACATAAGGAACTCAAGAGGAGTTCAGCTGTTTACTTGCAGATGGCTGCCTTTCTCTTCTCCAAAAGCTCTGGTTTTTCTTTGTCATGGTATCTTAATCTTAACTCTCACCGGTCTACTGTCAGATGGTTTGTCTGTTCATTAATAATGTTTGAATTGAATGGTGTATTTAATTTTTCGGTTGCAACCTTGCAGGCTATGGCATGGAGTGCAGCAACTTCATGAGAGGTGAGTGACTGAGTAGTTAATGTTTCACATGTGCTTTTTGAAATCCTCTGTTGAAATGAGGTGACTTGTCTTGCAAAATAGTAATGTTACATGGTATAACAATTTAACGTGTCTATATTAGAGTAGCTCGCATAACATTTGTTTGGGTGATCATCTACGGGTTGTTTGACATAGAGTTAAATCGATATAGGTTATAACATATGAATAGTAACTGAATTTAAATTGAGTTGACAAAACGTGCCTTGCAAGTTAAGTGATAACTTAATCTTACACGGTATAAATTAGAGTAATACGCATAACATCTGTTTGGGTGATCATGTGTTTCATCCAAGGGCTCCAATATTTGAAGGGGGTGCAACTTACATCTAGACCTGTAGTGATATTTAAGGTTTATCTAATCATCACACCATGTAATATAAGTTTTTCTGTTTCCCTAGCTAAAATGATTAAGATAATGTTATGAATAATCTAAATACCAAACCATGTACTCTTGTCTCTTTTGCTTATGCTTTCCTATTAGAAGAATGGGTACAGTCATTGCACCTAATCAATTACTCCAATAATAAACTAGTTGGCCCATCTATCTAACCAACTAACTTTCTATGTGTGAGATATTTGACCATATATGTTTTGTTTCCAGTGACCTTTAGAAACCTAGAATATTATGTACAATCTCTAGATTTGGGTAATTTGACCAAACAATCAATTTTTAAGAGGTTTGAAAAGGTTATTTTAGATGGGTCCTTTTGCTTATCTTGATATATATTGGTACTAATGATTATGTAGAAAATAAAAATTGAGTAGCACCAATACAGGACAAGAACATTTAACTTTATTACAGTGTGGCCATGCCCTGTTGCATTTGTCCAACCTTTATTTAATATGAATGGTACTACTACAATTTATACCCAACCAACCATTGTTGAAAATCATGAGCTTGTATGATATCTCATTTTGCAGAATTTGATTTAAATATGCTGCACATCCCTTTCTATTAGGGGTAGAGTTGTTGAAGATTTATGCAAGTTCATTGACAATTTTGTTGGTAAACAAGCCTAACATATCAGTCATTTTTATTCCACCTCCTTTGAAATTGCTTGTATTAGAATAAATAAATTGAAGAACTTGTCACTTCTGGAAATGATTTTCTGGGTACATTTCTTGGTTGATTAGGTTAACTAGAAACAAACTACTCATAGGTTTTAACTGGTGTCTGAATAGCAACTGCTTCTTGAACACGTTGCCAGTATTCACATCATACTTGACCTTGAACTTGATTAGGCTACTGACTGGCTTGATCCTGTACTCTCTGGACATAATCACAAATTTAAAAATGAAAATGCATGATTACTATTTTTCGGCTCTTTAAACTATGACTTTGATGCTATTAGTGATGTAGTTTATGATAATTAGGTGTTGGGGAAAAGCTCGCAAGTAATGGTTATGCAGTATTCGGAATCGATTATGAAGGGCATGGACGATCAATGGGAGCTCGCTGCTACATTAAGCGGTTCGAGAACATTGTTAATGACTGCAGCGACCATTTCAAGTCTGTTTGTGGTAACTTACTTATTGCCTCTTCTTCTTCCAAAATTCTGTTGATTGCTAAATTGAACAATAGACTTGTTATTATGTGAATGCGAATTAATGTTGCACCTTAACATTAAGAGTAAAACTTGTGTTAGACGGTCTAACTTGTGTTTTCTTGAATTTCAGCACGGGTTGAATACAGGAAAAAGAAGAGATTTTTGTACGGAGAGTCGATGGGAGGGGCTGTCGCTCTGTTGACGCATAAGAAGGACCCAAATTTCTGGCATGGTGCTGTTTTAGTCGCTCCCATGTGTAAGGTCATACATGAATGCTATTCATTGTTGTGTTTGTTAGGAATAGTACAAAACCAACTTATATATGGTGCATGCATGACAATGAAGTACAGCTCAGTTGGTATGCCACTTCCCCTCCAATCAATAGGTCAGGGTTCGAGTTACCTTAGCCGTTTTAAAAAATATATATGGTGCATGCATAAACTGTAAGATCCCAATCTTGCACCGGTTTTTGGACATCAAAAGTGCAACATGAGTACTTAATCTTTAATCTTTCCCCCTTTACATGCTCTGATAAAGATTGGACTTAATGGTACTTCATTTTCTCATTTTCGAACTGTCAGATCTCTGAGAAGGTGAAACCACACCCTGTCGTGATAAGTCTGTTAACCAAGGTTGAGGATGTGATCCCCAAATGGAAGATTGTTCCTACCAAAGATGTTATCGATTCAACCTTCAAGGACCCTAAAAAACGAGAAGAGGTTAGTTTAGTAGTTATCCTTATTTTGAGTTTAAATTGATCAAGCTAAAAGAATTCATCTTTTTCACAAATGTTTCCCATTGCTTGCAGATTCGTAGCAATAAATTAATATACCAAGAGAAGCCTAGGCTGAAAACTGCACTGGAGATGCTCAGAACTAGCATGGACCTCGAAGACAGTTTGCATGAGGTCCTTGTTGTACCAAAACTTTTTTTTTTTTTTTGGCATTCGCACATAACTTTTCTTTCGATTCCGTCATTTCATTAAACAGTTTGATGTTTGTTGTTTGCCTGTTTTAATGGGGCCATTCCTATATTTACTGGGTTGCTTTGTCAGGTAACAATGCCATTCTTCGTTCTACACGGAGAAGCAGATGTAGTGACAGATCCAGAGGTGAGCCGAGCACTGTATGAACAAGCCAGCAGCACCGATAAGACTATAAAACTATATGCAGGGATGTGGCATGGCTTAACATATGGCGAACCAGAGGAAAACATTGAAACTGTTTTCTCGGATATCATATCATGGCTCGACAAGCATCTTGGAGATGTTGATAATACCCACTTAAAACTAGAACCAACTGCCCATTCAATCCACAGCCCTCTGCCTGGGCGTTTGACAGAAACAGCATCACCAATGAATGGACGAAAATCAAACAGAACGCGTTCGCATGTCAAGTATTTATGTGGCTTGAATGGACGTAGCTTGCACCATCATTCAGCAATGTGAAGTGGAACCAACTTATTCCGATTTGTAAGTTATCAAACAAAATGTTCCGTCTTTTGTCAGCAATCCTTTCCTTCTATTGTTCTCTTTCTGTAACATGGCTTTTGCACTAAATATCAGATGTGTAGGCAAGAAGGTTCCTTCCCTTCAACTTTTATGGTTAATAATAATACTCAAATGTTGCATATGCACTTTCTTTAGTTACATGGGATAGTGGGGAAATTATTATTTCATGCATGAGCATCGGCACTCGAGTTGGCGTAGATGAAAATTTATGGTAATGAAAACTACTACTGCAATGGATACACATTATCATCATATCAATACCTATATCACCCTTCAAAGAAATAAACTGTGGTTTTCTTTGTTAATTTTTTTATATAAACGCAAAGCGGGTCTACAAAATAATTAAAAACACATGAAAAATAGGGTCATCAAAAAAGAACAGAAGATGATTTTCTAGATAACACCTCTATGGACTGGCTAATTTAAGAGCAAGAATGAGGATGACTGCCATGCTCGCTTCATATGGTGACTGCAGAGCAAGATAATCATCTACATCCACACTGTAACTCTTCTTTCTCTCTTGGTGGCGATAGCATGTTATATGCAAATTTAGCATTCGGTCTTATGCCATTGTTGCACCACCTTCTTTATGGTCACCGAAGATCCTTTGCCTGAAGTCTGAGACCATCATAGGAAGACCCTTGCGAAGTGGCACTTTAGGCTCCCAACCAAGCTGATCCTTTGCTTTTGAGATGTCAGGTTTCCTCTTGTGTGGGTCGTCTTCTGTGTTAGGCCTGAACTCTATCTTAGCATTCGGATCAATGGTTTCTTGAACCACCTGCATTGCATAAAAATATATAGCATGAGCGAAATTAATCTAGAATACAATTATCACTACTTTAACCACAAATTAGTTGGAAGTTGTTAAAAGTAACATAATTTTGACATTCATATGCTAAAACTAGGTGAACTATGTATCAACCCTACAAGTTTACATGTATACTTACGATACAGACTTATCAACGATGAAGATATTGTGTAAGATGGATGGTGTTAATAAAACAAATTCTTACTTGACATTTGGATAACAATTACCTGAGCCAGTTCAAGCATAGTGAATTCGCCTGGGTTGCCAAGATTGAATGGTCCAACATGCTCTCCTTCCATCAAGCGCATTAGTCCCTCAACCTAAGAATTATATTGGAAGTAACAGCAGCTTTGTAAGTGTGCACTGTTCAATGATTATCTATTGTTTAACACAACACAAAGATAACAGTGTGCTGCTAGCATATAGTCTCTATACACGCACACGGGAGTTTTGAATTTATACACTACAAGGCATGTACTGTGCATAGAGAACATGTATATTAAGATTACTATGATCTACAAATCTAAGATGAAATAAAACAAGTACCCATTAGTGCTTTAACGTAGAAGAGTAACAAATACAGTCTAGTGAATTCAAGGACAGAGGGCAACTGGGAGTTGGATCAATCACTCTTATCAGGAATTGAATTGCTCGTAAAATTCTATATATCATCTAGCCAAAGAGGCTTGAATGTCCTATACCTGGATGCCATTTTACTTTATCTTTTAGTTCCATATTCTGGCATAATCTCTATAACTAAATATACTCAGAGATAATCAGGTTCGCAAATGAAAATGACAATATCATAGATTTATAATTGAATTTGTTCTTGAGAAATTAGGTTAGTTTATTTCTTAGCCAATTAAGTCCTAAGCACTAGCCTTCCTCCAGCGCGTGAGTACATAATATATGATCCAACAATAAAAGACAACAGAAAAAATAAGCTGGCTGACTATTTTAATAGCTTTACAAGTTTTTTTTATCTTTCTTTAGGCCAGATAAAGCCATTAGAAATATGCACAGGGCCACCATAAGCATTCATGCAAGAAGCATGGGACGAGGAAGTTATTAAAAGAATACACAAGGTGGGCACAGTTTCTTATCAGCGAATAAGAAGATACAACAAGTGAATGTAAAGTTTCACTAAACAGTTGAAAACAAAGTCTCACCTAACATTAGAGTTCAAGAATGTGATTATAAGCATGATACTGCCAAAACCTTAACTAACACCTACCGGCATTAGCTTAAAATAACATTAGCTAGACTAAATTAAGCAGCCAGACAAAATACCTTAAAATAAGAAACAAAGAAACACAGCAGTGTTACAAACTTAAAATTGCTTACCAAATCAGAAACATACTGAAAACTTCTTGTCTGTTTCCCATCACCATAAACTGTTAATGGCTCCTTCCTCAAAGCCTACCAAATTATTATACATGTAACTCATTAAGCCCAATAAGACTTCAATTGTATTTATATTAGGGATAACACTGAAGACTTCTCTAGAAAATTTATACCTGAGCAACAAAGTTGCTAACAACACGACCATCGTCAATACACATACGAGGTCCATAGGTGTTAAAAATTCTAGCAATCCTGACCTGTAATTCATATGACATTCATAATCATTAAATTTCAATAATTCAATTGCATTGTACAATTATCTTTCTGACAAGTAAACATTGTGTATATTCTTAACAGTTTCCCATTTAAAGTATCTCAGATATCTAACAAGTGGTTACTGGTTACTTATCTAAACCCCCTATCCACCACCAATAGACAATCAAGATGTTCCAAACGACCAAAACGCATATACCAAAATGAACCAGCAACAAAAAAGCCTTTTCTACTGAACGTGTCAAAGTGAAAAATTATTAACATGGCCAGATAAGCAATAAAATATTTTATAAAGTATTTTTTAATGTCAACTTAAACAACAAAGGCCAATAAGGTAGTTCTCCAACAATAAGACACTTTTCATTTTCTTGAAAGAACTCTCCACCAAAACACCCTTAGAAATGTTATATCAATGCTAATAATGTAAGAGTAAGAAGAAAACTATTCATTAAAAGCTACCAAATAAATGTACTAAATAAGTAATGCTCCATTAAATGACGAAAACCCAGAGAGAGAAGAAGTACCTGAACGCCAGCACCTCTATGATAGTCCATTGTCAACGTCTCAGCAGTTCTTTTTCCCTCATCGTAGCAACTTCGGACACCTGTCCCCCAAATTATTAGGGCACCAGCCCACATTTCCTTTGTCAGTACCAGACAACAGTTGACATTTCTGTCAGGTCTCTAATTTACGTTACAAAACTCCAAACACCCCAAATGAAAATGTCTATCCTACCCTCCCAGTCAAACTCTTCTAAACAACTACTCACCACGTCTCTCGCTCATCTCGCCTTAGTTTGCTTCTACGAATATGAATTAATCTTAAACTATATATATATATATATATATATATATATATATATATATATATAAAACTCGTACTCAAGTATGGAGACAAGTGACCCTAAAATAACATCAAATCTCATTGGGACGGACGGAGTATAAAATATCTCGAACTCAAACAAGGACTTTAAAGAAAGACTAGATCCCAGTCAATAAAAAGGAAGATTTTGATGCACAAGTGGTGCAGAGTTCACGTTAGTTGTCACCACGTGCCCACACTAACCTGCACCACTTCCAACCCTACCCAAATTCCTTCCACCTTTCTGAAACTTAAACTGGAAAAAAAAAAAAGATACTTTCCGGTTGAAGTTTCAACCTGATTTTCTTTTTTTAAACGGACAAAAGTGACTCGAACCCCGAACTATTGCTTGAAGGTGAAGCGACCAACTGAGTTGAGTTGCGGTTCGTTGTATTTCAACCAGAAAATAAAGAAGAATGGACCAACTGAGTTGCGGTTCGTTGTATTTCAACCGGAAAATAAAGAAGAATGGACCAACTTACCAATCGGATTAACATTGCCCCAGTAAGTCTCAACCTGTGGATGCTGCAAAGGGTCTCCATACACCTCACTAGTGCTGGTCAGCAAGAACCTCGCACCAACTCTCTTCGCCAATCCAAGCATGTTCAACGTTCCCACCACATTAGTCTTGTATTCCACAAAATTAAGGCTCAAACCAATCACAAGAAGAATAAAAAACGAATCTTTAACAAAAACTAGAATCCAAAACGCTACTATATAAGAGAATTGTGAAAAAGGATATAATCGTTTTGACAGGGTTGTGCTTGTAATGCACCGGAGAAGCAGGGCAAGCAAGGTGATAGATCTGATCAACTTCCAACAACAAGGGCTCCACGACGTCGTGTCGAATCAGCTCAAACCTGGGATTCCCAAAATGATGCATAACATTCTCCTTCCTCCCAGTGAAAAAATTATCAACAACAATCACACTATCCCCTCTCGCAATCAGCCGATCCACCAGATGACTCCCCACGAAGCCCGCTCCACCGGTGACCACGATCCGGAGCCCCTTCCGCTTCACTCCGAGGGGGATTTTGCCGCCTGAGTTGAAGGTCGTCGTGAGATGCCCGTTCTGATACGCGGAACGGACGTTTGCAGATGATTTGGATGTTGAGAATTCGGGGATCGGGGTCTGGTGGGGGGTGGAGGAAGGGAGGAGGGAGAAGAACAAGGTGGCGATTGCGATTCCGATGAAGATGAAAATGAGACGCTGCTCGCGGAGGAGGTAGTGGATAGGGCGGACGACGGTGTGCCAGGGTTTGGCTGGTTTGGGGGAGTAGGTGTCCGTAACGGGTTGGGACTCGTGGCCACGGAATATGAGCTCCGAAGCCATTTTTTATGAAAACTAGGTGGTTTGGATCTTGGAGCTTTTGGGTGTGTGTGTTAACGGAGGAATTCGAATAGCTGAATAATCGCCGTGGTCTTCTTCTTGTTGTAATGGTGTAATGGGATTCTCAATTGAAGAGGAGAAGAAAGAATGGACTGGACTGTCTGTTTCTATATGGTGTCTGGTCAGGTGGATATTACGGGATTGGCCTTGTCATGTGATTAGCGTAATCTGTAATCAAATTTTCTAACACTCATTATTATTATTATTGGCATATAGTATTTGCTACGACTCAATTGCGTGCGACCAAAATTGCTTTCTTTTTCACCTGGAAATAGACTCACCTTTCGGCTGCTCAACTTTTCGGTTCATATAACTATATTAAAATAATAATCACGAAAACCATACAAACAAAACAGATTCGGACTCATAATATACTCTTAAATTTCCCCAACTCTGGACAATATTTTAAGAAAAAAAGTGGATAAAATAGGATAGGATTTAATAAAAATTGAATAAAATAGGAGATGGAGTGATAAGGTAGGAAAAAAGTATGAGAATTTGTATATAAAGTAGGAGAGAATTTTACATTTAAGGAATGAAAATACAGTGTTTGAACAAATTAAAATATAATACGGAAAGATGAATTTCGAAAGAGAGTATAGTAAAATGATCACTAGTTTTCAGACATACCCTTACTTTTTCTATGTTACTGGCCCAATTCGAATTGTTTGTTTCCGATTTAATTCAATTGCATTTTCATTTTATGTAAAAAAAGTTATACAAAAAGTCAATTATCCAATGAATAAGTATTGTCAAAATAAAAAAATTCTAATTTATAAGAAAATTTGGTTTACATAATAAAGAATTAGTTTGAAATAATACAAACCGGGTAGGAAATTAGAAAGGCCACATCTCCACAAAAACCGTGCCACTAGTATTTCTCTCACTGCGTGAACAAGATAAAATTCAATTTGATCCTCTCTCCACCATCCACCTCCACGTCAATGTGCAGTCGATCCTCTGTGCAGTGATGAAATCACCGGAGATCGAATCCACCAATTCGCCGCCGATCCTCTCCGCATGATGAAATTATGAATCACCTCCACCGAGAGATCGAATACGTCGATTCATCGCCAATCCTCTCTACATGGATGAAAGTATGAAACCACAAATCAACTCCACCGGGAGATCGAATATGACGGCGGACTAAGTGCGTAGGCCAAACAATCTGAAGGTTATCGTGTCATCCCCACCTTACCTCCCCTGCGGGTACCTCAAAAGGTAAATATTCGCACCATCAATTCAATACCGATCGAATTGAAACTAGATCTCACGTTTGTGTGCTTCGGTTTAGATTGTCGCTTATGTAGCTGCTCGTTTGCCGGCAATCCAGCTACTCCGCTCTGAATCGTCCTCAGAGGTATACATTTCTAATTTTTTATAGTAATCAGGACGAGACTCCATAGGCAAAAAGGAAAAGGAAAAACTATTCATGTCTCTCTTATTTCATTGTTAGTTCACAAGGTGACGTGGAGTACAGTACATGAGCTACTTTTACGAGACGACTACTTTGGTGTTATTCAAAAGGTACATTTGGTTGTTAATTTGTGATAGATTGTATTAGCGAGTGATATTGAATGTTATAAGTGTACATTTTTGTGTATTGTTTACCCTACTAGTATTGAAGATATAATGAGCTAGCTGGAGAGTGTAATGTAATATTTAGGTGGATGATAATGGTGAGATCATTCCACAAGAAGCACTTGTTTCAATATCGTGTGTTATACTGTTATCATTGCTAATATATTACATTTTTAACTTGTATCTAATGCTTAAATTTGTTATAATTTTAGCACGGAATATAATGAAATAGAGCCACTTTGAGCTAGGTTTCCTCTGAAATGAGGCGTGGAAGGGGCCACTACGAAAAAGTTTCGAGAGTTACGAAGGAGGGTTCGAGCTCATATTACGTATGTATGTAGTTTTAATACCTATCATTGTAGTTTTAATCAAGTTTTAGTTGATGATTCTGATGAAATATTTATGATTTGACTTTTTACATATGTTTTGTTATAGTTTAAAATGACAGTCTTATAGTTTTAAGAGACATTATTATGAATTTAAATGTTTATAGTCTGTAATGCATGTTTCTGTTTTTCTTTGTAGTTTTAACATGTACTATTATAGTTTTAAGCTGCAAATTTTTTTAGCTTATGTTGAATATTTCTGCATATTAACATTTTGTGCGCGTATGCTATAGTTTTAATACCTATCATTGTAATTTTAAGCATCAAATTTTTAGCTTTTGATGAAACATTTATGATTTGAATGTTGCAATTACTTCGTTATAATTTTAAGAGGCATCGTTATAGTTTTACGAGGTACTACTATGGTTTTAATTATTGTTGTCAGTCTGTATTGCATATTCCTGCTTTGTTATAGTTTTAAGAGGTATTATTATATCTTTAAAAGTATCTAATATGGTTTTATGTATCAATGTTACTCTCTCCGGTCCAATAATAACTTCCTAGGGGCTTACTTTCTCTTCAATTAAGAAAAATGATAGAATAATGGTTTGTGTGGGGTATTATGTTGGTAAAGTTAGAAGTGAATGATAGAGTAAAAGAGAGCTTGCATAAAATGATGATGAAGTAGAAAAGAGATATAATAAAAATTAGTTAGTGTGATAAAAACTTTTCATTTATTGATTAGGAAGTTTGTACCGAAACGTCAAAGAAGGAAAGCTAGGAAGTTTTTAAAATACCAGAGGGGGTATAATGTTTTGCTAGTTTTAAAATGCACGGTTATGATTTTAAACATTAATGTTACTATATTTGGCTCATGTTGAATATGTTTGCATGTTATTATTTTGATAAGAGTTGTTATGATTTTAACCTAGTTAGTGAATGTTTTAAGCAAGTGGTAATGATGATATCGAATTTGACGATATGTCTCTTGATGGTGCTTTTATAGTTTTAAAAGGTATTTTTGTTTTAAGATGCACTGTTATGGTTGTAAGCATTAATGTCACTATATTTATCTCTTTTTTTGCAAATGTTTTGTTATATTTTTAAGAGACACAATTATGATTTTATGTATTAATGTTACTGATTTTAGCTTAGGTAGCATGTTCCTATTTTGGTATAGTTTTAAAATGCACTGTTGTGGTTTTATGCATCAATATTTTTAGCATGCGTTGCACATTCCTTCTTTTTTTAAGCATCAATGTTATAGTTTAATTGTGATTTTAACCAAGTTAGTGATTGTTCAATGCAAGTGTGATGATGATATCGAGTTGGACATGCAACAAAGAATGAAAGCTGAAGTTCATCAAGTTTGATCGGAATAAAGTCTATTTTAACAACTCAATTCCATTTGCACCAAAAATACCGAATGAACATTTTATTGTAGTTTTCTTCTACGAGAATGAAGTGTTTTAAAATATTTGGATGACTAAATGTTCAAGTAGCTTATTTTAAGATTATTTATTGCTATTTTAATGACTTTCTTGGAACTTTTAAACTTGTTTAATGATATTAGATTATCAATTAAAATTATAACAAGTCATCATAAAACTATCATATAGATCCTTAAAACCATCACATATCTATTTAAATATTTTTAAAAGAGTTTATAACTATAATTGAAATTTAATTGCGGACGGATTAAAACGATCATATCATATGTTAAAAAATTAATAAAATACGTTAAAATTGTAACTGAAACTTTCATGCTAACAACTTAAAATTATAACATAATCTATTAAAGCATAATAAAAGATGAGTGTGTGTGTGTCGGTGATTTTTAAAAAACTTAGTCGGTCAGATCGTTAAAACCCAAAAACCAAAAAAAACTTGATTTTCTTTTTTTTTTCTTTAAAAGAAAATCTTACTTTTCCAAGATTTTGACTTATCGAATTTGAAACTAAATACTCTCTCCGTCCCATCAAAATTCATACATTAGGGTTGGCGCGTAGTTTATGCGAAAACATTAAAGTAATGATAAAAAATGAAGAAGGTGGAGAAAAGTATACTTTTAGTAACAAAATGTGTAATTTTTGTATAAAGTTGAGATTGTTTATTATTTGTTAGTGGTGGAGTAACTTCCTTTTTTAATAATGTATAAAGTTTGGTGGGACGGTTAAAAATGGCAAATATATAAACTTTGTTAGGATGGAGGGAGTATGAAATTTGTATGTAAGACGCGATGGCAAAAACGAGGGTGCGGATGGATAAGGTCGCACCTCCCCTAATTCCGACGGACCTTAATATATAACTTGTTAATTCAATTCTTTTTTATCTAGTGGTATAAAGTTAATATTTTACTGATGAATATGATTGTTAAATATACTCTATTTATCGTTTTCATCTAATATTATTAATATTAAAGATATGAATTTTTTTACATCAATTCAATTCTACATTCGAATTCGATTAACAAGACTTTATTCATCTAAAAAGATTTATATATTTTGCACCCTTTAAATTCGAGTCCCGACTCCGCCTCTTGGTATGACGGGTTTTGGCAAAGTCATAGTTTGCTACGTACATATATTAAGCCAGAATGTACATCAACTACACACTGATTTATACTCGAACTCCTTATTCAAACACGATATACCATGTTTTAATTTATTACTACTACACTGCATGTTTGTAAATCCTTCGCGACACTGCAGCAACTTTCACCTCACCCGAGCTTGCCTATTCTTTCAGGAAGTCAGGGCCAGTAGTCGCAAGTTTATTAACAATAGCCAACGCGTTGCTAGTCAGGTAACTCACATTGGACACACGGTTCTTCAAGGATCTAATGCGCCTTCCCTTCTGCTCTTCAAATCCATCCACACAAGTATCTTCGTCGGTAAGAGCAGCGCTTACCCAAGTAGTCACATCCTCAATCTGCGAAAAGAACTCCCCAGCACTAAGCTCTCTGAGTACAAAAAGCGCCTTGTGCAGATTATCCAGTGTCTCCCCGATAGTTTCCACACAGTCTGCAAGAGCAGCTTTGTTCCTTCCCTTCAATCCATCACTTGTTCTGTTCTGCAGTCTTACCAAGTATCTAGTAACATTCTTTGCTTCTCCTATGGTTACAGACACCGCAGCCCTAGCCCACCTGGTGGGACTGCGTTTCGCTGCGTTTGCAAATGGTGACAGAGAATGGATGCAGAGATCTTGATAATGTGTCACGCTACATGCATCTTGAACATAACTGTCATCAGTTTCCTCTTGGCCTATGACCAATGAGGATGACAATATGACCGTACATGATAGCATCAACAATAAAACCGAGGTACCTCGTGCCATAACTGGATTAACAAAGTTGGGAGTAAACAGGTTTTGGCTCTCAAAATCGACAAATATGAATTACTGTGAGCAGCAAACAGTAGGGTGGGGTTTCAAAATAAGGTAGAGGCACTTGGGGAGAATTTTAACTTGGCATATAGGGATGCTACTATGCTACTCTTGTCAGGGTGATCTAAAAAACGGACACATTTAAAGACTTTGGGATGAGTTCAAAATATCAAGTAGAAGTTAGTTGGAGAGAGCAAGAAGGTGATGAATGCAGTAATGGTCGCCAGAAAGGAAGTGAGAAGATCTTAGGATGATGAGTAGTCTCATGTGAAGTGTATCTAAGACAGGTGAGCTTTTTCATGAAGTTATTTGCCATGCTGCAATGGGTGTGGTCTATGTCCATACGTCAAGCTTCATGGATGGCTGGTCAGGAAGCTAAAAGTGCAGGCAGGCATTCATGACAAACATACGTACATAATAAATGAACAAACACTGTTTCAAGAAAAGTAGATTTTACTACTGTTTCAAAACTAGGGTTGATGTGCTCAACAATTCACCCACTGGTAATTCAAGTTCTAAGGGCCTGAAATGTTTTGGAAGAGAACTTGTGGTATACTGCCAGGAGCATTTACTAACCCGAGGCAGATCATCATGGACTTGGATCACACAGAAGACAAAGTAGTCTTAAGTCTTAATCGGTGGTTAAATGATAGTATTAGAACACTGCCTAATCTTTCTCATCCAGAGGAAAGAAGCAAATCAGCCAGGACAACTTGACATGAACTGAACTACCTAGCATGAAAATAGGGGGAATTCATAGGCTGGTACAACCACCTGTATCTTTCACATCCCGGACCACCAGAAGAACCTATAGCTAGATAACAGAAAATTTATGCAAAATAATCACAGGACATATGACGCCTAACACTGTGACACATATACTTCTTGAACAGTAAGTCATTATTCAACATCCCGAACACATTACGTATGTCCATCTTGTCTAGTTATTTCGACTAATTCTTCAACTTCCAGTATTTAGATTAGCATACTCTCTCCTTTTCCTGCCACATTACAGTTTTTCACTTTTTCTTATTCTCTTTACACGAAACACACCTTTTGCAACCATTAGTGATATTCTCAAGTTTCACGGATGAAATACAGTCAGCCCGACAGTCTCACTCTCACCTAGTGATCCATGTCCTTGTCCTGGATGTTATTAGAATCTTTCACATTATTATGTCGTAATTCAGCGTTCTTTTCAGCAATAACGATGTAATGAAGAAACTTGGGCTAACCTCATGGATTTACCAGGCAAATAAGTCATTATTCAAGAATGTTCAACAAAATATAATTGCTAAGTTAACTCAGATATGCATTATTCCTCGCACATTCAGGTGCACATTGTGAATGAAACATGAGAAAATAAGGAAATAAGAAACATGATTGAGTAAAATCTTCAGGAAAGGTACATAGGAAAAGAACCTTATGAGGTAAAATCCTGCTTCACTGATCTATCAAAATGTCAGTTATCTTTAGTGAAAATCAAAGCTATCATCTTATAATGGAATCAAGCGTCCAAAAATGATACTGCTCCTTCACATGGATTTCTTTAGAATCTCTTCGCAAGGAACTTCAAGGGTAGCTCCAGCATGGTCTTTTTCAGGCTTTACTTCTGCAGCAACAAAAAAAAGACCGCGAATGTTCAGGGAATTGTCAAAAGAGATCAAGCATCTACTAAATAAAATACCACTGAATATTGAAGTACATAAGACAAGGAATTCTGTCAATAAATCAAATAACTAATCCAAGCATCAGACAATATCATATGCAGAAGATACAACAAAGTTGGGGCCATGAGGTCCAACTTCCAGGAACATATGAAAATGGGCCATAAGCAGCTCAATTCAGTAAGTGAGAGTTCACGGTAGCTTTTGGAAGCCGTTTAGGGCTTCGAAGCAAACTTGAACTCTGGCGGAATAGATTGAGAAGACATGAGCTTCTCGAAGACTTCCCAGTCTTGAGCTTAGCAACTTAAAATGCAGATTCATAAAGCAACCCAAGTAATTTAACCTCTCAGTTCCAATATCTGTTCTCAAATAGCTGCTTCCACTACTGAATAATCTAAAGTGACTATAAAAATAAAGCAAGGTCCAATGCGGAAACTCTGACCGTAATATATACACTCAGTTCCTTCTAATTTACTCATCCATTACTGATTGATCTAATTTTTGACAATGCAAATCAAACAAGGTCCAATCCATAAACCATGACCATATGAATTTAAAAAAAAACTCGGCAATTACTGTTGATGATCTAGTCAGTAGCAGAAAACTAATTTTGGGACAAATGACAAATATAAAAGCAAAGGCAATTTCACAAACACATGGTGATCGAGCACAGCACAGATACTTAGACGAAACAAACAAATTCAAACACCAATTGAGAGTGATAAAAGTGGACTGGATACACACCGTAGCCGCCAGTACGCTCGTTGAGCTTGGCCTGGACGAGCATGTTGGAGATGAAGTGAGAAGCCTCACGCGCCTCGTCTAAGAGGCGGCTGAGATCGGCGGGGGAGGTGACGTGGCGATTCTCTTCGAACTTCTTCCGGACTTCCACGGCGGACTCACGGAGCATTAAGGAGTCGCCGGCGAATGCTTTGCGAGTCGCTCTTAGCACCACTCTGTATGCTTTCAGTGCTTCGCTTCCCATGTTCTTACTCAATACGACGACGTCGTATTGGCCTTTTCAATAAGAATGCCAAAAAGTTAATTGTTTGAGATTTAAAAGAGAAGTGGTGCAGCTAGAACTTGTTTACAGCAGTTCTTAGATCTCTTTGTAATAATTTTACTTTCTATTTTGGTACTAAGAATCTGAGGAGGACGTCTCTTTGGGGCTCTTTGGACTAATTGGAAACTATTTGAATAGATAAATTGATTGGGAAGCTATTTAAATGGAGAAATGCACAATTTCCCCATTCAAATCGCTCAATCAGCCCCTTTATTTTTGTTACTATCATCATATTTCAATTTTCTTCCACATGACCAGTGATTTTGGTGAAAATGGACATTCCCTAGCTATAATCCTAAAACAAGTGTTCTAATTAAAGGATTATGTTTGTCATTACTACCTACACACTTGAATAATGGACTTCATACAATATTACAAGCAAGAAAAGACTGACACACTCAATTTACATTACAGCAGTTACATATCTTACAATATTGTTTGTTACACACGGTTTTCAAGTCAATCGACCATCAACAGCTTACGACAATATTTTCAACTTACAATGTCGTAGTGTATGTTACAATCAAGATCTTCAGTTCAATGAATTCCTCTCAATTTCTTCTCAATGGAAACAGTTCTAGAGCCGGTTCAGAACAAGTTGGACCCTTATGCCACTGTTCTAAAAGAAACCAGGACTTGCTAATACTGGGAAAACTTTCAAACAAGGATGTTGAATTCGGGGAATATAACTCCATGCAGTTGAAGGGTCGTTAGCCTGGAGCATCAACCATTCTCAAATCATGTTTCTTGCGCCGACCCCTATGATGAGTCTTCTGTATGGAGTTCTCACCTACTCCTTCCAACTTTGAAGTACCATCTGGTGCATCACACAAAGTGTAAGAGCATTCAATAATTAATTTAAGAAAACAAAATGGCAAAGACATCAGGTTAATAAGTTCTACAGTAATTGCACAGATATGGATCCAACAATGTCCCCTACATCTTCCTAGTTCCTACAGTTAATAAGTCCTCAATTAAGTCACCACCACCAGATATGATCAAAGTTCAAAGTCGAAGACCCTGACTGGACATGCTCCGGTCCGAGCTAGAATTCAATTAATTCCATAAGAAGGTTTAAGTATGTGCTGATAAAGCCCCTACATCTTCCTAGTTCCACAATCCACGTAATAAGCAAAAGAAAACCAAGCAATACTGGGGCATGTAAATATAATTGTGTGAGGTAAATTCCTCGATGAATTCTGATGTTCTTTGGTAGATGAACCTTTGTTTCATATATTTTGACAAAAGAAGCACAATTTACGCACACAGATACAGAAACCCAGCCCAAGTTACATGGGCTTTTCTACGGTCAGGCCTTCGCCCTGTCTGACAACAGGTAAAAAAATACAAAATTAACATATTTATTCCATTCGATTTCAAAATACTAAAATAAAAAATAGATAATTCTAAAAAAAATATTATTTTATTTTTAAAATTATTTTAAAAGGCAAATTTGAATTTTTTTTATCAATATTTACATTTTTCTAAGTTAAATATTCATATGGTGATAGGGCGATCGACTTACCGGGCAACGCCCCATTGCCTTTCCGACTTATGAATATTTAAATTAGAAAAAGATAAATATTAATAAAAAAATTTTAATTTGACTTCTAACATATTTTTTAAAATAATACAATATTTTTTTAGAATTACCTATTTTTTATTTTAATATTTTAATATCTAACGGAATAAATATGTTAATGTTTTAATTTTTTGCCTGTTGTCAGGCAAGGCGAAGGCCAGCCTGACCGTAAAATTGCCCAGGTTACATAAGTGTACATGTATTTGACAACCTCTCTTGACTATAGGTATATACAGGGTATACTATACACAAAAGCCTTGAAGTAAATACAAAGTTACAGCAGCATGTCAAAATGCTCAAAACAATACCCAATAAAGTTTTATTACCAGTGGAAGGACAAAAAAAATTGACCAGAGAGAGTATCTCAAAGTATGAGAGACCTTGGTTGGTTCGTAAGAAGACTCACAGTACTCACTAGTTACTTCCAGGTAGTATGGAATTTTATAATAGTTTTATAAACATATGCAACAGGCACAGAGGATCCCATGATCACCAGCACATGGTATATAAAGTAGGATCACTAACGCATACAAAACTGATAAGCAAATGTAACATGAGTACATGACAAATCGGGCTTTGTTGATTCCTAAACATAACACAACTGTTGGAATGAGGAAGCGGTGGAGATCTAAAAGCCCTATAACCCCGCTCTTGCACATTTATATTCTCTCTGCCTCATTGCCTTTTACATTCAGGTGCAACAAAGTAGAAAACGATCAGATCGTCTGCCCTCACAGCAGCATTCATTTCCTATAGCACTATAATAACGTAGTATGATACCCCTCGTCCAGGTCCCACATTTCGCCATCTGAGGTTGTAAAAGCCTCGTAGATGAAAAAGATTGCTTAACTACACTATTGCAACTGACTCACTCACTCAGAAACTAAAACTGCCACCACAAATCACTTAAGAATCTCAAATTGAATGCTGAAATTAGGAACAGAACATGAAATCAGCTCAAAGCAAAACTAACACAACGCAACCTATCAGCTCAATCAAACACATTTGCTGAAACAGAATCACTTCAATGAAAAACATACCTCCAAATTCATCTCCCCAAAACAAAGCCCTGGAATCGTCCTCTTCCTCATCGATCTCATCCCCGTAACCATGCTCCGCATCACCCCTATACCCCGGCTCACTCCCATACCCCGACTCATTCCCCTGATTATCCCCATTCCCAAACTGCCCAAACCCCGCACCCAAACACTCCCTCTCCCTCTCCCCATTCCCCTCCCTCTCCCTCCTCGAGTTCCTATCACTCACATCCGACGCCCAATTCGCCTCCCCGAAAAGCTCCCCACTCGAATCCGTCCCTCCAGCTGCCATCGGCAAATCCGAACACGTCCCGTTCGCAGCCGACGCACCGACCGAGCGACACCTCCGATCGGAACTCCGTCCTGAAACAGATCTAGAACCGTAACGACGCCGTCGTTTACGAGCTAGCCACCGCTTTTGCGCGACAGAGAACTGAAGCGGCGGCTTATCGTCGTCGAAGAGACTGAGCTTGGACATGTCGAGGATTGATTCGATGGAGAAGGAGGTGGCGCGGTCGGAGCGGCAGGGGCGTTTGGTGTTGGGGCCGGGAGCGTAGGATTTGGGGGAATCGGAGGAGTCTATGGAGAGGGTTTTGGCGAAGGGTCTCCATGAGTGGAGCTGGAAAGCGCAGGATTCTAGTAGAGTTTCCCGAGACATTAGTGAGTAGTGAATCTGGGTTGATTAGGGTTTGGATTGAAAGTGAGATGGTGATGATGATTTGGAGTATCGGTTTTGGGGAATTTCTGGTTTGGAAGAATTTGGACGGAATAGACAGAATTCAGTAGGTGGACGACGAGTGTGGTCTGAAAGACACACAGACAGGTTAACAGCGATTTGGTGGTTTGGTAGGGAAAGGAAAGATCACTTTCTGTTTCTGGCAAATCTGATTGATTCGAAATATGTGGCTCTACTTTACTGTAATGAATGAACGGGACCGCTCTGATTCGAAATAAAAGTAGTGAAAATCATTGTACCTCTAAAATGATCGACTAGTCCTACCCGTCGTATAAACTTTATACGCTTACAATTATTCTAACTTCACACATAATTAAAAAAAAAAAAAGGTACTTTCTTCTAATAAATAATAAACAATATCAATTTATTTTAAAATTAAACATCTATCAATAAAAATATATTTTTCCTTAACTTCTCTTTATTCTATCGTTAATTTAACTTCTTACATAGAACTGCGTGTCAACTCTAATATATAAAAATTTCGGGATGAAAAGAGTAATTTCTTTACGATGCTAAAATTGGAATTAAAATACATCAAATTATGCACTTAAGCAGATACAGTTTCACATGTGCTGAAATATAATGAAAATTTAAGAATAAAAAAATAATATAAGGGACTAAAAATTATATATGAGTTAATTGTTAAGAATTCAAAATTATTTGGACCAATTCTGATCAGGAAGGTGCCAACTGCCAAGGAGTTTGTGACTCAATTGCGCAAAGAATAAGAAAAGAAGGAATGGAGGATAAAGCATAAGAGCGAGTGAAACATATGAAATCGCACCAGCAGAACAAAACGTATGTTAACAAGACACGAACTGAGTGAGTTCAACAAGACATCGAGCATGATCGTCTTCCCCAAATTGTCAAAAGAGAACAAAAATGATTGTAGCAAGTAAAATTGCACAAATGATAATTCATCGAACTTGTTTAATGCGGGGTACAATTCTCTAGTCTAATCCTTTGATTCTAGTTTTCTAAGACGACGAACTTGGATCTTCAAATTCTTCGGTCTAGAACTTGTGACTTCAAAGTCGAACG
>JAYMSP010001228.1:0-34536 GCA_036897095.1 Plantago elongata
GGCACGGTGCACCGCTCCAGTCCGGAATAGTATAAGGAACCACCAATGCACTAGTCTTCTCCTGTTTCTTCTTCCCAGTGATCGTTTCAGCTTTCAAATTATCCATTTCCGGTTCCGATAGGTCCATTTCAGAATTCGAATTGTCGATTTGAGCTTCGGAATGATCAATTTGGATTTCGGATTGATCGATTTGGGTGTCCATCGGAGTTAATTCGTCCTCCGGTAGGGTTCTAGGTGGTTGAGGTGGCGATTGTTGGAGGTTTTTAGGAGGTGGCGGTGCCATCGGAGCTGCTGCAGTAGATAGTTCGGATGATGTTGATGTAGACTCCTCGGTGACGGAGGTAGGGTTTGCAGAGGGTGGTGGAGCCATCGGAGCTGAGTTTGGTGTGGAGGTGATTCTGGGAGGTGGCGGGGGCATTGAGGAGGATGGCTGTGATGTTGAGGGCTCGGCGGTGGTGGTTCGCGGCGGCGGAGGGCCCATCATGGCGGCAAATGGCGGTGGATATTCACCTGAGACGGTCAGTGAAAAGGAAGGAAAGAAGCACTAAATTAACCACACCAGAGGTTGATACAATTTCAGACCGACCACGAATTACTAATACTCACTCCGTCCAGTTATCTTAGGCGGACCAAAATATATTGGTGAAATATTAAATAAAGTACATTAATAGACGTTGTGAATAAAATAGAATAAATAAAACATGAGATAAATTTTATATTTAAATGATGGAACACCGGATGCAGTGTAGGGGTAGTGCCTCACCTTAATTGTTTATTTGAAATATTGATAGTTTCGTCAAAAGTAAATAGTTAGGTTAAGACTCTCAACTCCGCAATTCCTTCAAAAATATGAACCTAATTAACATTCAAATTGCAAAGAAATGGACTCCATTTTACGCACTAGAATATTAAAATTCGAATCCCCTATCAAGATTGAAAGCATATTGTATGCACATATATCGATATTACAAACATGTATTTGTACCCCGAAACTAAACATGTACTTATGCCCCAAGGAAACCCGACTTTATATCAATAACGATGATATTGCCCACTCATATGAGTTATTTTAATATAGTTTTTATTCTAGCAGCTTGTGGAGCTTCCCCAAAGCCTACTATTATGATAGTTCGACTCCTGAAATATAAAATGTCACAATCCGATTCAATCTTCAAAAGAGCAAAAACCATAACCATCAAATAAAGAATGTTTTTTACTAAAATCATAACTACAACATAAGCATATCTAAATAAACTACATAAAAATCCCATTTGAACAACAAGGACCAAACAAAATAGTTGACATAGTCCTTATAGACAAGATAATAAAAAACTTTCATCACAATATTAAACGAAATGACAAAAAACGATGAACACCAAATAATATAGGTGCGAATAATCGAATTACATATCAAAAATTAAAAAACAAAAAGTAAATAAAACACTTTATCCCAGTAGTCTTCTTCAATATATGCATAAAATCATACCTTATCAAGTTTTAATGAACCAATTTCATTAAATTTAGTTAGTCACATGCTATAATTATCTCATGTGCTTAATCCAAACAAACATTTACACCCCCCTTGACATGAAGTACATTACTAAAGCTAAGAATTACAAATATACATATTTTTTCACGACAAATTAATTCTTTTTTTCAAAATAATACTTGTTGCATACAATTGAAATGCATTAATATAATTAATTAATGTATGCAATCATTTTTAATAATTAAATGTAGTAAAATGTATTAGTTTCATGTCGTTTCACACATTTTTTATTCATTTAATAGAATTAGTGAGGATGCTGAAAATTTAATTTAGTTCAATTTAATTTAATCGTATTAAATTTAGTTTAATAAATTTAGGTCGAATAGGACAAATCATTATTAAAGCTACAACATAATCGGATTGATCAAGTTAATTTGGGTTGTCCTAACTGGAAATCTGCATTATTACTTTTTGTCCCCAAAAAAAAGCGGCTCAACTCAACACAACAGCTATAACCAGCTCAGGCAAGATCCGACCCGACCCGGCCGGAGCGAACAATGATGAATTCCTCAATTAAAAAATTGAATTAGAGAAGATTCTGATGAGAGAAATGAGATGACAAATCTTAATGGAAGAAGAAGAAGATACGAAACCAGCTGCTTTGTTTCTCATCAATCTTCTTTTATGTAAATGAGAAAGAGGAAACCAAACGAAACTCAATTCACTTTGCCAAGGTATACATACATACTATACATTCATTCATTCTGACCCCTGTTTAGATTTGTATATTTCATACTCAATTGATTTGTATATTCCCTTTTCGTACTTTGCTCCAATCGAATGTAATGTCACTGATTCAGCTGCTTTTCTTCGTTTGGGTAGAGTCTGATTCTGTTTCTGTTTGGGTAATTTTGTTGTGGCAGTTAAATTAAATTGGATCGTGGCTGGACAAAAACTATGTTTGGGCAGAGATGAATTCTCGAAGCTTTTTTCTAATTGTATTGTAAATTATAATTGTCTTCACGACGAAGAAATGAAGGCTGGTGGTGCGGCTAAGCTCATTGTTGATGCGCTGCTGCAGCGCTTCCTTCCTCTTGCCAGGCGGAGAATCGAAACGGCTCAAGTTCAAGTGAGTTTGCTGCTAGATTACTCTGCGAATATTCTATCTTCTTAGGCTAGGCCACACATCTAGATATATGAGCTCGATATGTTTTACTATGTTTTTTAGCATGTCCTCACCTTAGAATTTATGCTTGTTCGTTTGAATCGGCGTAATATCTACTCACAGGAGCCTTCTTGGTGGCTTTTTGTGCATGGGATTAGGAAACTAGAAGGAAATAATTCGCGTAGTTTGTGGAATATAGGAAGATTTGGCTGCTTGGATGAATCATGGTAAATGAATAAGCAACTGTATGTAAGCAAACCTATTAGACAAGTGGTTTATTTACAGACACTTGCTGGAAGGAAAGGAAGTAGTAACTGATATAGAATAGATGTTCTTAGATTGTGTCACCAATTGTAATGATTACACTGCTTTGAGTAAGTTTTGTTTGTTTCACACGTGTGAATTGCGAATTTTGACTGCAGGATGGACAGTACCTTCGACCTTCAGACCCTGCTTATGAGCAAGTATTAGATTCTTTAGCCATGGTAGCACGCCATACACCCGTACCGTTGCTCGAAGCTCTTCTGCGATGGAGAGAAAGGTTTTCTCTCATTTTTGTCACACTGAAATGTTAAACAGATTGCACACTTGAGTTGCACAATCATGCTGGTGTTATTAGTGTTTTTACTACGTATCCTTGTCGTCCCATACGGGCAACTGATGCTTGGTTAATACGTAAGCAACATGTTCTCAGGTCCTTTCCAAGCAAGTCTAAGGTGAGCAAGAACGGGTTATTAGCTATGTTTCCAAAATTGAAAAACCTGTATTACAATTTAGCTTACCTGTTCTTCATTTAACTCCACTTTAATCACAGATGACATTTTGACGGGCTCTGGCCTCTATTTGCCTTGATTAATGCATTGGTTAACTTAACGTTAGAGGAATGAACTAACTGAAAGATAGGTAGCCCACACATGATTACAGGCAGCATATTATTTTATCGGGATTATCTTAATCCGGTGCTGCCAGCGGTGATATTTTACAATCAGTTGGTGATTGGGAGAATCACAGAGCAGATTACATGTTGATATAATGCTCGTAACGCAACATTTAAATAATGAGATATCCATATCTTATGCGATAGTTTGTTATCGATTTTTTTTTCCAATATAAACTTATTACACATGTAATATTCCGTGTATTAAGATACACATGAATAGCAACTTCATAATGTCCAAATCACATGAGTTTCCTGGTCATACTCTTAGATTGCATGCAAGAATTGATTATCTATTGGTGCTATGCAAGGAAGATTGGAGTAAGAAACACATGAATAGTAACTTCCTAATAGGGATTACTGAAGTCAATTTGAAGATTTCTATATGAAAAGACCTTATCTTTAGGATAGTTGATCGCACACGCACAGAGCCTCTTTTCATTCTTAAGTAAGTAGTCATTGGATAATTCATATCGATTCACATTTGACCTTTATAAAAAGTGATGAGACAAAATTGAGTGACTATAGCTAGGACTTCTTGGTAGATGGAATTCAACAGCCTCAATCTATTCTGCATGATTATCATTATTAGGTGAAAGTGTGGAATTCGGGCTTAATTTTGCTTAAACATTTAACCTACTCAGCACAACCTTAACAACTTAGAAACAACTATTTTAAGTGACAGTTCGATGTGTGGGACCAGGAACTGTCAAGTTGTGAATATAGTTAGTCAATATCATGGTAAATTAAAGCACAAACTCATGACCCTTTAACAAAAAGGGACAGTCCTCAGCATCATTAACAAAGCTCCTCTTTTCAGCCATATCTTAGATGTACTTAATCAGGAATCAGGGTGGCTTCCACATAAAGCTAGATAAATTCTCTTTCCTTTTCCTTACATTTATTAATCTCAAGTCACATGTCACTTTGAAGTCGATGTATAAGTATTTTGCATGGTTACCATTTGTGTTGCCATTATTCTTACTTTGCACTTGTCACGATGCAGTGAATCCCCAAAAGGTGCAAATGATGCATCAACATTTCAGAGAAAGGTATTTCTTCCATCATTCTGTCGAATACCCTTTGATTTATTATATTGCGTAAATTTCTCACGCGTGGCTCTAAGCAAAGCAGAAGTATATCTGTAATACTTCATAGTAATCAACGTCTTTCATACTACCATGGTGCATATTTTCCAAAAAAGTTCATTTGTGGACATATTCTAAAAAAAGGCATGTCAAGAAAGTAGTGGCTTTAAACAGGAGGTGGAGTGTGGAAATCACTAGACAATACAATGACTGCATGATTTAAATATCTCACTTAACTGCAGCTAGACAATTAATCGATTATAACTATGTTGGTCTTAGTAATTGGCATTATTCTAATGTCTATAAGACTATAACTGAAAAAACTATGCCCTGTCTACATTTGGTTGAGTTCTACTTGATGTATACTGCAGCTTGCAGTGGAGTGCATTTTTTGCTCAGCCTGTATCCGTTTTGTTGAGTGCTGTCCTCAGGAAGGATTGACAGGTTTGTTTATGTTCAAGGACGATGTTTTAATCTTAAATTAGCAAACATGATCATCTGCGAAGTTACTTGTTTTGAGGTTTTATTGATGTGCATTTCCCCTTACTTGGTTTATCTACGTGCAGAAAAATTATGGATTGGGCTGGAAAACTTTGTCTTCGACTGGCTAATTAATGCAGACAGGTAACTAAAACTGAGCTGAATCCGCAACATGTTACAAAATAATAAATGCCATTTCCATTTTTGCATTCTTCATTGGGTTCTCCTTTCATGTAGGTTGAATTATCAAAATCATTAGCTTTCATATCCTCCGTACTTACTTCATGCATGTTCCTGTAGTTTGCATGTAACTGCTTATTTCTATCTGCCAGAGCTGATTTTCGTTTTTCTTCTCTTTGGAAGAAAGTTTCTTGCTTAGTCATTTTTAGCCGCAGTATTAATGTGATGAATAAAATGCCCATGATCGAATTTGCGCATGTGCGTCACCTTTTGGTATGACGTAAAATATATTGGATAGGAAATTAATGTTTTTTTACTTATACAAGTTGATGCCAATTTGCACCATGTCCCTGTTGTGATATTCAATTGAATGCATCCAAGAGTTTTTCGGTTGCTTTTTCCGTGCTACAATCTAGCCTTTGTTAATGACAGGGTTGTTAGCCAAGTTGAATATCCTTCATTAGTGGACCTGAGAGGGCTTCTTCTAGACCTAGTTGCACAGCTCCTTGGTGCTTTATCACGAATCAGGTAAGCGATTCTTGTTTGTGAAATTTCAAGGATGATGTGTAGTGGCTGACTCTAGATATTACCACACTGTCTTTTGCTTGGGTGTTTTTTGTTGTTGTCTTCAAGTGTACAACCGTTTCTACACCCGAATGCTGTTGTTGGATCTTATAGATTTACATTGGCATATTCTTTAGTGAAATCATGGGAAAAGCTCGATGTAATCTCTACTTTATGTCTGTTTCTGTCTTTCATGATCTCTTCACTTGCACCAAAGTACACATTTTGTAGTTTATTTTGGTCGTTATGGTTATAAAAGCAATACTCCTATTTTCTACTCATGCTAACTTCAGAAATTTCCGTTATCTAGAGTGATGTATATAAAGACGCCGAAAGCTAACATGATTCCCTTCTCCATTTTGGGCTGGAAAATGCTTTTCAGATTTTAAAAGGCTGAATTACCTATTAGAATTTTTATTCTTCAAAATACTGTTTATAGGGTCACTTACTGATTGTTTTAATATTACACTAGTAAGTGATTACATACATCTTAAATGAAACTTTTCCACGTGAAGTGGAAACACCGAATGCTTTGAGCCTGGAAGGCAAGAAAGCTGCCGTAGAAAAATTTGGATTGTCACATCTGCTGTAGGACCTACTCCCATTCAAATATTTTAGGAAGCAAGTATATCCCCTTTCTCTATAGCAAAACGAGGTTCTCTGCGATTGAAAATTGAAATTCCTTTTACTCGTTTAATACAACAGGCATTGCTATATAATTGTAAGTTTCTTTATATGGTTGATAGCTTTAGTGATCTTCATGCTATGTTATACACTAGAATCTGATTTTAGTATTTGCATGAAATTCTGAAATTCTCTGCAACTGTGCAGATTTAGTTCTGTAACCGAGCGCTTCTTCATGGAGCTCAATACTCGCCGGATTGATACTAGTGTTGCACGAAGTGAAACACTCAGTATTATCAATGGAATGCGCTACCTTAAGCTGGGGGTATGTGTAAATTGAAGTCACCATTTGAATTATTTCTGAAACATCTCGATGACGAGAAACTAATTTTCAGGTGAAGACTGAGGGTGGTCTAAATGCATCTGCATCGTTTGTCGCAAAAGCCAACCCTCTGAATCGGGCCCCTCATAAGCGTAAAAGTGAACTTTATCATGCGCTTTGTAACATGCTTTCAAATATATTAGCACCACTTACTGATGGTGGAAAGGGCCAGTGGCCTCCTTCTGGTGTTGAGCCTGCACTAATCTTGTGGTATGAAGCTGTTGCACGAATCAGGGTACAACTCATGCACTGGATCGACAAACAAAGCAAACATATATCTGTAAGTTCTACTGATACTTTTTTTTTTTGGAAACAGATAAAGGGTGACTCGAACCCCGACCTATTGGTTGAGCGTCTTACTAACTGAGTTGCGCTTCGTTGTCAAGTTCTATTGATACCTTAAATGGAGAACATACTCGTTTCTTATTTGACCAGATGTTTTATAATAACATTTTTATTGTTACCTTAGACTAATATTTTTTTGTTCATATTGTTCAATACTAAAGGTATAAAAAGGTCATAATTGTTGTTCATTGCTTTAGAAATAAGTACTTGATTTTAGAGTGGCGTAAAAATATCGATTGCTTAACAAAGTCATGATATAGGTGATATGTGTGAGATTAGTACTTAATTTGTGAATCTGAATTGAAGTCTGCTATTTGTGTAAACGTACTTCCAGATTTTAGCCCAGTAAACTTGCACTGAGGTCATACACGTATTTACTCAAGTATTTGAGTATTGGATCTATCTGTAATAGGGAGCTGTGATTGCTAAGCCTCTGATACTTAATTACTTATTTATGGTAAAAAACTAAAAATGTTGCAACTTTGAAATAAACAAATATTGTAATTCATAATTCTGGTTTTGCTCTCTATTTGACAATCTGGATTCCATCATTCTCCTGTTCAGCAAACTAAACTTGGGTGTATTGACTGACAATAAACATATTGGTTTTCATAGGTTGGATACCCCTTGGTGACTCTTCTTTTATGTCTTGGCGATCCTAACATATTCCTCAATAATTTTGGTGCGCATATGGAGCAGTTATACAAGCATCTTAAGGTAAGTTATATAAATTTATGTGCGTGTTGGCTTCTCAAGTTTTATAATTTATTGTATCTTTCTTTTTCCTAATTTAGTTTTTCCCTTGTGAGTTGACTGTTCATCAGTTGATACCTATGGATCTGAGTTTATCTACCTCGTTGGCATATTTTGCAGGATAAGAACCAGCGTTTCATGGCATTAGATTGTCTACATCGTGTTTTGAGGTTCTATTTGAGTGTCCATGGTGATGCACAACCTCCAAACCGTGTGTGGGATTACCTTGATAGTGTTACCTCACAACTTCTCACAATCCTCAGGAAAGGAATGCTTACGCAGGATGTCCAACATGACAAACTTGTAGAATTCTGTGTGACTATTGCAGAACATAACCTTGATTTTGCAATGAATCATATGATACTTGAACTGCTAAAGCAAGATAGTCCAGAAGCAAAGGTTATTGGTCTTCGGGCCTTGCTTGCTATTGTCATGTCTCCCACGAGCCAACATGTTGGCCTGGAAATTCTTCATGGTGGTTATTACTTATTTTACATTTTTTTGTGTTTCTCATAGAAGGTTAAATACTTTGATTTAGTGTCTTTCTATTGCATTATTTGCAGTTCATAATATTGGTCACTACATTCCAAAAGTCAAGGCTGCAATTGAAGCCATATTGAGATCTTGCCATAAAACTTATAGTCAAGCTCTTCTCACTTCCTCAAAGACAACTACAGGTGATTGCTTAACTCATTCACACTTAACATTGTGACTCTTTTCATTCTGTGGAAACTCTCGTTAAATGAAAAATGCATATTTTTATTGCAGTTTGTGATTATTGTTAATAGCGGTTTACTGGATCCTTGAGATCTTGTTAACTAGCAAAAACCACTGGCTTCCCTATTACTAATTAATTGCCAAATGAATGGCTGAACCTGTGGTGATCATCATAATGAAGGAAGTGGATCACATTGGAATTTATATCACACGCCCCTTTCTTATGTTGAGACAATTTCATGCTTGACATAGTCAAAGAAGAGGTAGTTCATTTTGTCACCCACTCATGAGTTCTCTTGCCACCTGAATTTTCCCGAGAAACTTGCTTTGTTTTTATTTTAAAACCATCCTTGGTCTGTAGAAGTCCAATTCGTTAAACCTGAGTCAGTAAGAACCTTGCCATATTGCGTCATCTGCTACCTGGAGATCTTGGTTAATTTCTCAGTATAATAAATTTAAGTGAGAGTGTGTGATCTGCTTGGAAGTTTTTGTCGTACCAACTTTCTAGGAAGCATCCTTGGTTTGTCAAATGATTTCTTCCTTTTGTCTATACTATGGGCTGTAAGATTATGCATTATTACATATACTGAAGTTACAAGATGTTTTTGCACGAGGTTTATTATTCATCCCTCGATTTAATTGGAGCTGCTGACTAGTTTTTATTTTTTGTACCCATTCTTTTTGTCATATTGATGCAAATGCCTGATGACCACATGTTCACATTAAAAGTTTCCGTGCAGTAAATCTGGTGCACGGCCAGTAAATGAACTTGTACTTTCTGTCTTTTGCTGTTGTTATTGTTTTTCTTGAACTTCTCTAGGCATATCATCAATTTTGTATCTAATTAAATGTAAGCCTGTGATCTTATTCTTCAGACGCAATAACTAAAGAGAAATCCCAAGGGTATCTTTTCCGGTCAGTACTGAAGTGTATACCCTATCTGATTGAAGAAGTTGGCCGAAGTGATAAAATAACAGAAATAATTCCTCAACATGGCATTAGTATTGATCCTGGTGTCCGTGAAGAAGCTGTTCAGGTGCTGAATCGGATAGTCAGATATCTTCCACATCGCCGCTTTGCTGTTATGAAAGGGATGTCAAATTTTATTCAGCGTCTACCTGATGAGTTCCCTCTTCTCATTCAGACATCACTAGGGCGCCTTCTTGAACTCATGCGCTTCTGGAGGGCATGCCTATCTGATAAGGTAGACCTTGAAAATGCTCCTGAATTAAAGCGTGTACAGAGAAGTGAAGGATTGAAAAGATCTTCCTTTCATCAGCCACAAGAGGCGATTGAATTCCGTGCTTCAGAGATAGATGCAGTGGGTCTTATGTTCCTCAGTTCTGTAGATAGTCAGATCAGACATACAGCACTGGAGTTATTACGCTGTGTGCGTGCTTTACGACATGATATAAAGGAACTTTCAGTGTATGAAAGACCGGAATATATTTTGAGAAACGAAGCCGAACCAATTTTCATAATTGATGTTTTGGAAGAGAATGGGGTGCGTAGTATTTTTCTATTTGATTGGCTGCAATCAGATTCTGCTTCATTTCCTTCCATTATATTATTAGATACTGAGTCGTATTCTATGTCTGTTTTACAGGACGATATTGTTCAGAGCTGCTATTGGGATGCTGGACGTTCTTTTGATCCGAGACGAGAGTCTGAAGCTGTACCTCCTGACGTTACTCTCCAGTCTATATTGTTCGAGAGTCCCGATAAGAACAGATGGGCTCGCTGTCTTAGTGAGATTGTCAAATATGCTGCTGAGCTTTGCCCTAGCTCTATTCAAGAAGCAAAGTATGTTTTTAGAGTTCACAGTAAATGTTATAATTTATGATTATAATAATAATGGAGCAGTATTGACAACGAAGCGCAGCTCAGTTGGTAAGACGCTTCACCTCCAACCAATAGGTTGGGGGTTCGAGTCACCCTTTAGCAGTTTCAAAAAATAAAATAATGGAGCAGTATTTGATTAACAAGATGCAAATTATCACAGTTCAGAAATATGTTTATATTAGGGAGCAAGTCTTTGGAAAAGGAAGTTCCAGCTAAACATCAGAAAAACCATCCAGACTAGTGTAAATTAGGTTAATGTTCCAACTTCCAAGTTTCCATCCATTTGGGCTGGTGGTGGTATGGTTTTTCCTAATTTCTTGGAAAACCTGTTTTTCCTAAGATTTCACTATATTAAATTATAATCAAACAAATAAAAAAATTACCTCATTTATATCGTAGCATGCTAACTTTGGCAGTTAAGTTTTTGTTAATTTATGTTTTAGTTGTTTTACTACATAATGAAGCAATATTCTGGATTGAAAATGTTATGCAGGTTAGAGGTTATTCAGCGTCTTGCTCACATCACACCTTTTGAATTGGGTGGAAAAGCTTACCAGACGCAAGATACAGACAATAAGCTGGATCAATGGCTCATGTATGCAATGTTCGCATGTTCGTGTCCTCTTGCTGGTAGAGAAGTTGGCGGTTCAGCGGTGACAAAAGAACTATTCCATCTGATTTTTCCTTCTCTGAGATCTGGCTCAGAAGCCCAAGTAGTGAGTATACTTCCTGGAAAATCTTTTTCTCCATCTTACCCTAGGACTTGAGTTCTGATATCTCTTTTACTTTCTCTTTTTCCTTTTCCTTTTCACAATGAGTTCCTTTGTTTCCTTCAAGTTTTCTTTTAAAGGATGAAGTTTGCCTGTTAAACAATTGCTATAAATTAAGTTACCCCTCAAATGTCTTTTAACATGTTCAAGCTGGGTGTCCTATCACTACAACTCTACAACATAACTGTGCTAAATAATAACTTCAGGAGGTGGTTTATTTACAGTATGCTCTGAATATTACTATCAGAATTACAGGCTGAAATGTTGTTAATGTATCCTTGTACTAAACTCTTGTCACCGAAATAAAATCGATAGGTCACATGCATTCATGTATATTGTTTAACGGCTTTATATTCTACCGCAGCATGCAGCGACTATGGCTCTTGGTCACTCTCATCTGGAAATATGTGAAGTTATGTTCAGTGAGCTCGCATCTTTTATTGAGGAAGTATCTATGGAAACAGAGGGAAAACCAAAGTGGAAGGTATGCTTTCATGATCTGGTGTCGAGGGATTTTATACAAATTTAGTACAAAAATGGTTAGCCACAAATAAATGCCAGGAGGGGATCATTTTTGCATTATTTTTAAGTCTCCTTTCTGGTTCAGGCATTTTGTAACAGAATCACATTTACGAATATTATATTTGGTTTCCTTTGGATTGCTGAGGGCAGATCTATAGAAATTCCCAGAAGCACGGATTTGTTTCTAGCCAACTAGATAGTGTGATGCTTTGCCATGCCTAATTAGGCTGTATCTCTTTGATTGCAGAGTCAAAGGTCTCGCCGTGAAGAACTTCGAATCCACATCGCAAATATCTACCGAACAGTTGCTGAAAAGATATGGCCTGGCATGCTAGGCCGTAAACCAGTTTTCCGTCTTCATTACTTGAGGTTCATAGAAGAAACAACCAGACAAATTCTAACAGCACCTGCAGAAAGTTTCCAAGAGATGCAACCTCTCCGTTTTGCACTTTCTTCTGTGTTAAGAGCTCTGGCCCCTGAATTTGTTGATTCAAAGTCGGAGAAGTTTGATATTAGAACTAGGAAAAGGCTATTTGATCTTCTCCTCACATGGGCTGATGACACAGGTGGTACATGGAACCAAGATGGTGTTAGTGACTATAGGCGCGAGGTTGAACGCTACAAGTCCAGCCAGCATTCACGATCCAAGGATTCTATTGATAAACTTTCATTCGATAAAGAACTGAGTGAGCAAGTAGAAGCAATACAATGGGCCTCCATGAACGCAATGGCCTCTTTATTATATGGGCCTTGCTTTGATGACAATGCCAGAAAGATGAGTGGGCGAGTGATTTCTTGGATTAATAGCCTTTTTATTGAGCCAGCTCCCAGGGCCCCTTTTGGCTATTCACCAGCGGATCCAAGAACTCCATCATATTCAAAATATGCTGGAGATGGTGGACGAGGAGCAACTGGACGTGATAGGCATAGGGGAGGTCACCATCGAGTTTCTCTTGCAAAACTGGCCCTGAAGAATCTTCTCCTGACAAATCTGGATCTATTTCCCGCTTGCATCGATCAGGTTAGTTTTCTGAAATTGTCAGTTTGCTTGTATGCTGATTATCTGCCCAAGTTCTACTTTTCCATGTCTTAAGCAGACCAACTCAAAAATTTCCTCTTTGTGACCAGTGTCATTCCTCATTTTCCTAAACTAGAACCCTATGCCTTGGGTAATCATTTGTCTTCTCTTTAAATCCACATCCAGTTACTCAGCCTCATTCATGCAACATGTTACCTATATCAAATCTATCCAACCTGTGGCTTTAATTTGTCCATGCCGTTCAGAATTGTTGCAATAAATGCATTCACATGTATGTTCTGAGTGCATAACTATCTGTATATTCTGCACCAGGTAATTACTTTCCCAGTTTTACTATTGGGCTTCTTGAACACCAGTGTATTTTCATTTGAAATTCCATTTATTTGTTCGACTATTTGTTGCTTCAAGTGTCAGGTCCTTCTCCATCAGATATGTGTTAGTTATCAAACATGTATATTCTTGACATTACTAATACGTTTTATGTTCTGACAAACATGTGGTATTTTAACTGACTAATACGTTTTGCATTCTGATGCAGTGCTACTATTCTGATGCTGCTATAGCTGATGGATACTTCAGTGTACTGGCTGAGGTCTATATGCGACAAGAAATACCAAAATGTGAAATTCAGAGATTATTGAGTCTTATTCTTTACAAAGTGGTAGATCCATCTCGACAAATCCGTGATGATGCTCTTCAGATGCTTGAGACGCTTTCTGTCCGTGAATGGGCTGAGGATGGTTTAGAATGTGCTGGAAGTTATCGAGCTGCAGTTGTAGGCAACCTTCCTGATTCCTACCAACAATTCCAATACAAACTCTCCTGCAAGCTTGCCAAAGATCATCCAGAATTAAGCCAACTTCTTTGTGAAGAGATTATGCAGAGGCAACTTGATGCAGTGGACATAATTGCACAACATCAAGTTCTAACCTGCATGGCTCCTTGGATTGAGAATCTTAATTTTTGGAAACTAAAGGAATCCGGATGGAGCGAAAGATTGTTGAAAAGCCTTTATTATGTGACGTGGCGTCATGGAGATCAGTTCCCTGATGAAATTGAAAAGTTGTGGAGCACAATTGCTAGCAAACCTAGAAACATAAGTCCAGTTCTCGATTTCTTGATCACCAAAGGTATTGAAGACTGCGATTCAAACGCATCAGCAGAAATAAGTGGAGCATTTGCAACATATTTTTCTGTTGCCAAGAGAGTTAGTTTGTACCTGGCTAGGATTTGCCCACAGCGCACGATAGATCACTTGGTTTACCAACTGGCCCAGCAGATGCTGGAGGATACTGTGGAACCATTGAGGACTGCAAACAAGGGCGACCCTGGGGGTAATGCTGTCTTAGAATTCTCTCAGGCACCTCCCATGCCACAAGTCACCTCTGTTGTCGACAGTCAACCTCACATGTCACCTTTACTTGTTCGTGGGTCCCTCGACGGGCCGTTACGGAACACTAGTGGAAGTTTGAGCTGGCGAACGGCTGTTGGGGGAAGAAGTGCTTCAGGCCCATTGAGTCCAATGCCTCCAGAACTAAATGTCATTCCTGTAACAGCCGGTCGGTCAGGTCAACTCATGCCAGCACTGGTGAACATGTCCGGCCCATTAATGGGTGTTCGAAGTTCGACTGGAAGCTTACGGAGCCGCCATGTGTCACGTGACAGCGGGGATTACCTAATTGACACTCCAAATTCTGGAGAGGATGGATTGCACTTGGGATTTGGGACCCATGGTATCAACGCTAAAGACCTTCAATCAGCTCTGCAAGGCCATCAGCAGCACACCTTGACTCAGGCAGACATAGCTTTGATTCTGTTAGCTGAAATTGCTTATGAGAACGATGAAGATTTTCGGGAACACTTGCCACTGCTCTTTCACGTGACATTTGTTTCAATGGACAGTTCAGAAGATATTGTGTTGGAACATTGCCAGCATCTGCTGGTTAATTTACTTTATTCACTTGCAGGGAGGCATCTAGAACTGTATGATGTTGAGAACAGTGATGGAGAGAACAAACAGCAGGTTGTCAGTTTAATCAAATATGTTCAGTCAAAGAGAGGTAACATGATGTGGGAGAATGAGGACCCAACAGTAGTTAGAACGGAGCTTCCAAGTGCGGCACTTTTATCGGCTCTTGTACAAAGTATGGTAGATGCGATTTTTTTCCAAGGAGATTTAAGAGAGACTTGGGGAGCTGAGGCTCTTAAATGGGCTATGGAATGTACGTCAAGGCACCTGGCATGCCGGTCCCACCAGATATACCGTGCATTGAGACCACATGTTACAAATGACGCTTGTGTATCTCTTCTTCGATGCCTCCACAGGTGCTTGTGTAATCCAGTACCACCAGTTTTAGGGTTTGTTATGGAAATTTTGTTAACTCTGCAGGTCATGGTTGAAAATATGGAGCCCGAGAAAGTTATTCTTTACCCACAACTATTCTGGGGATGTGTCGCCATGATGCACACAGACTTTATTCATGTATACTGCCAGGTACTGGAGCTTCTTCTTTTATTTGGTTCCCTGGGCTCATTGAAAAATGAAATTTCACCCTTGAAAGAATTTGAAGAAACTCAGGCAAATTAGAGCTGGAATGAACTAAACCATTACTTAAATTGTCTTCTCTTATTTCTATCTAACTGTCAACTTAATGTCAGGTACTCGAGCTTTTCTCTCGTGTTATTGGCCGTTTATCGTTCAGAGACACAACTACAGAAAATGTGCTTCTCTCAAGCATGCCAAGGGATGAACTAGACACAAACACATCAGACAGTTCCGAATTTCAACGTATGGAATCTAGAAATGCCTCTGATGTAGTGCCATCAAACGCAAAACTGCCAGAATTTGAAGGTGTTCAGCCTCTTGTGCTTAAAGGACTCATGTCAACTGTTAGTCATGGTGTTTCAATTGAAGTTCTCTCCCAGATCACCGTTCCGTCTTGTGATTCTATATTCGGTGATTCAGAAACTCGTCTGTTGATGCACATTACGGGTTTGCTGCCATGGCTTTGTTTACAGCTCGGTCAAGATGGAGTACTGGGACACATGTCTCCTTTCCATCATCAGTATCAGAAGGCTTGTTCTGTGGCGACAAATATGGCGATCTGGTGTAGAGCAAAGTCAATGGATGAATTAGCAACTGTATTCATGGCTTACTCCTCCGGAGAGATAAAGGGTGTGGAAAACTTGCTCGCTTGTGTGTCGCCATTATTATGCAACGAGTGGTTTCCCAAGCACTCAGCTCTGGCTTTTGGGCACCTATTACGGTTGTTAGAAAAAGGGCCAGTCGAATATCAACGTGTTATACTTCTTATGCTAAAAGCCTTGCTCCAGCACACTCCAGTTGACGCGGCTCAGAGTCCACACATGTACGCAATAGTCTCCCAGCTTGTCGAGAGTACTTTGTGCTGGGAGGCTCTTAGTGTCCTAGAAGCACTCCTACACAGCTGCAGCTCTTTGCCCGGGTCTAATCCACTGGATACCGGACTCTATGATAATGGATATGGGGGGGATGATAAATTGCTTGCTCCTCAGACGTCTTTCAAAGCTCGAAGTGGACCCTTGCAGTTTGCTGCAAGCCTGGGACTATTTGGTGGAGTTCCGATGCCGCCTGGTCCCAATGTGGGTGAATCTGGTATGTCACCAAGAGAATTAGCATTACAGAATACCCGAGTAATGCTTGGTAGAGTTCTTGATAACTGTGCGCTCGGGAGGCGGAGAGATTACAGAAGACTGGTACCTTTCGTTGCTACTACAGGAAGCCTATAACCGGTTTTTGTCAAGATAGTTTAATGCTGGAAGGATTGTGGAGCTGGTGTATGTAAATAGGTGTTTATTAGCATATAGTTTTGTCCACAGTGGTGTAACTTGCAAGTTTGTTAAATTTTGGTTTTAGCCTGTAGAATGCACCAAGCTTCCATCCATCCATAAGCTGTTTTTCATAAACTATTAGACTTTTAAGTTTATACCTTTCTTAGGACAGCTTTTGTCAGGGTGTGATATATCTATCCTCTGTTGTTAGTACATCAATGTATTATTATTGTTGCTATTCATCTGGCTGAACTGAAATGAAATGTATATACACATTTTATGTTTCTTTCCTGGCTCTCTTTCTTGTGCTTGCTTCTTAACATCTGTCATATTTTAGCCTTGCAAACATTCAAGAAGGAAGCAAACTTCATATGTTGCATGCATCATAGTGTGAAGTCGATAAACGATTTCTAAAACCTACCATAGACTCCGTATTGACTACGTATATCAGACATTGTGGTTAGACTTAGACTAGAATTACTCATCAAACCCGGTTGCCAGTCAAGTACCAGTAAGATGCCAAAAATACAAAACATAAATCGCAAGTTAGGCAAACATAACTAAGATTCATAAAAGTGCATCAATTGGTAACCTCATGTGCAAAGCAAAAAGATCAAATACATCCATGATACATATGTGCATGCATACATATGAACTTTATGTATTTTTTTTAATATAATTATTAAGTTAATTTACCCGCTCGATAAAAAGCTCGCGAGCTTTTTAACGAACACGTAATTTCAAAGCTCGATAAAGGTCGTGATCGAGATTGACTCGACTTCTATAAAACGATCAGGCGCTCGATAAGGTTCACGGTTAACTCGATCGGATCGTTTAACACCCCTAATTAGAATGATCGATATTTGTCGAAGTTTCATGTGCACGTGATAACACGTGAGTTCGAATCGATCCGGTCCGTTGCTAACGAATCGGATAGTGGATATAATTTGCATCTAAGTATAGGGAATCGCTTCATGCTTTGCATCAATATACTACATCATACATAGAGTCATAAAAAAATTGTTAATCGAATTCTCAATATGTGAAACAGTTTGATGGGACGTTGTTCCCATCGGTAATTCGTTAGACGAATTACTAAGCTTTGCCGCTAGGGCGGCGGATTTGTTGTTTAAAAGAGCGAGTTCGTCCATTAAAGGAGTAGGTTCGCAGATAGGGTTCGCCCATAAATTACTCTTAAAACACATTAAGGCAGCAATCTGATAGACACATTAAGAGCTCATTCTGTTCTTATTACCAAAAAGCTGACTTACTAAATGTGTTTCATACAGAATTCATATTACAAATGAACAACACAGTGATCATAGATGAAAACACACACAAGACTAGTACCACCAACATTTATAGATCTGGATAGTATTGTTTAAAGGAAAAAGAAAAGCCGAACAGGTTCTATCCTGTGTAATAACTCAGATTGCAAATGGTGCCTAGTTAGGCTTAGTCAGAACTCCTCAGGTGTTGCTCATCTGCTGTCATGCTTCAAGATTCAGGGCTGGTTAGGAAGTAGTCCCGAGGTGGGGGCGGGATCGGGATCGGGCTGCACTTGGAGCGGGGGCCTGGTGGCTCCTTTGATGATTGAGGAGCAGCTCCAGGCCTTTGATAATCTGTCCGGCAATGGATACATTTTGCTTGAAACCTAGACATTTTTCCTGCAGTAAATGGTTTAATGTCGTCAGTTGACAGTCGGTAACAAGTCAGGATCTACATAATTTGAATATGGATGAAATCGTAATCTTCATGCAATCATGAAGAACTGAAGATAGGCATAAAAATAATCAGTAAATCTGGTGATTCACATTCCGCATGGTAATAGTTATTCCGCATGGTAATACATACAAGAAACATCATGATTGTAAAAAATCAGGGTATGTAAGACAGGTCGGCCTCAACCCCATGCGATATGTTCATCGCACAGGACCCATGTCCCAAATTATAATAGAGAGTTAAAATTATGAATATTTAGTATTATGGTAGTAATAGAGAGTTAAAATATGAATATAAGTATTTTATAAATAATTAATACAATGTAATTTTATTTTAAATAACACTTGTAGTATTATATTTTTAAAGTGATGTATTTTATACTCCTCTGTCTAGAATTCATCTTTCCGCGGATCGAATACAAGTTTTGAGAGAAAAAATAATGAAGTAAGAGAAATGATGATAAAGTAGAGAAAAAATAAATGAAGTAGGAGTAATATAGTATAAGGTAGGAGATATATTTTCTATTTAATGGATGAGAAGATGAAGTTGTGACGGATCAAAATGAAATACGAAAAATGAAGTTGGGACGGAGGTAATATATTATTTTATTAGAAATTTATTTAAATTTTATGTAAAATATTTTATTATCTTTAATTTATTGTATAAGTTTAGATCAATTTTAAAATTTCATGGGATCTTCTAAATCTTTGGATCGGCCTTTTGCGAGATTTGCCTCAGGAACTTAATTCTACTTTAATAATAGCACTGATCCACTGATGAATAATGATAACGGTAAATACAGTTATTCAACATTACCAAGAAGAAAGCAGTTATTCTGTACATGCCGATCGATAAATCATAGAGAATCAAAAACATGCCGATCGAAATAGTACTATATGGTATTCGATTGAAACAGAGAGAGGGGAGGGGAAGACCTGAGTAGCTGCTGATTTGCGAAGAAGATGGATTGACTTGATGATCTACATTAGAACCCACGTACCACAAATAAAACTCACAAACAACGCAACAACCACCGTACCCTAAATAAAAACAAAACCAAGATTCATAAAAGTACTGCATCAATTGGTAACTTCAAGTGCGAAGCAAAAAGACCAAATACATCCATGATACATATGTGCATGCATACAGGTATAGTCTTATCATGTAATCATGTTTCATAGTACATTATTAATTTCTCACTCTATTTATAGGAAAATAAACCAATGCATTACAACAATACTATGGAATTTGAATATTACAGCTTTGTACAATTCCAGAATGGCCGCACAACATCTAAGTTGAGCAGTATTGGAGCTGCTGAAACTCGGCCTAGTCAACTTGCAGAACCCGACTCTGGACTCACTCACTAGAGACGCCATTCTTCAAAACGTTGGCTGGCAATCCGAGTCTAAGCTAATGAAACATGAAGGAAATCACTCACGAGTTGGACCCTTCTTGAACAATGCATAGGCATCACTGTATATGGCGATCACATTTGAGAACACAGCAAGAACGACCATGACGATGGATAAGATGTTGTCCCTCTTCGTAGCAATGCCATATCGGTCTCTGCACAAGAAAGACCAGTAATTCAACACACGATTCTCAAATTTCATGCAACGAATGAATTTAAGATCACTGGGCTTTAAAAAATTATAGATGGCACATTTGACAGAGGTGTGGAATATGGGAACAACAAAAAGCTAGTATACAGTGGCTTCTGATGCAAGGAAATACAGTATAGTACATGAATTTGTATAAAGTTGTAATGAGAGGACTTCCATATGATTACTAAAGAAAAGAACTAGAGACTGATATGAACCATGTGAGTTCTAATAGCTTAAAATTTTAGTTAAAAGCTTAAAAGATTATTAATCCACACAAAAAACTTGAGCGCTGCACAGAGCCAGAGACGGTTGCAAACATGAAGTAGATGACATACCTGAGAGTAATTGCAGCTGGAAGGATGAAACCGATAAGTACAGCAGCAGTTGCTCCAGTGAACTGGAATGCATCCCAAATGCTAGGAATGAAATTTGCACCCAGGAAAACGACACCAATGAGCCCAGCGCTGAGAGAAGCAAATCTCAGGTTGTCCGAAGACAAAGGTCTTGCAGATGGAAATAATAAGCCATCTAAGTTCAATCGAAGAGGAAAAAAGACAATAGGGAAGACGAGCATCAAGTGTGCCGCATAGCTCACACGAACGATATCATTAAACAAGGATCCGAACGGAATCCCGAGGTCCGTGGAGAAGTTGGCAAGAACATCATCAAGTGTTCCATCACCAAACAAGAGATAACCAAAGATACTAGTCATTACATATACACTCGAGCACAGGGTAAGAGAAGCCCTTACGACTCCCTTTATCTGTGTCCTATCTTCAAGCTCATTTTCTATTGAGTGAACTGCAAAATGTATGTGTCAAAATTAGAAAAACACGCAAGATAATAGTTAATTTAACAGGAAACTCTTCAGGGGCAAATAGATGGATCTGGTTGGGACTTCAATGAGGCTTTACAACGATACCTGTATTTATGTTTATTGTTTTAATACATATGTTTGTTCCATTTTATAGGTACAGAATATAATGATATACCATTTGCTTTGTGATGATCACTGAAGCACACAATTTAATTCTAATCCAATCTTTGGACATCTTCTATGCAAAGAAAGACTTACTCTATGTTCCTGCTACATCTAATCATCAAATTTTGGATCAATACCAATCAAGCTCATGTCTTGAATTATCAATCAAACATACTGACCAAACTAAATATCAATTAATCACTTAAAATGCTATCCAAATCCAAAATAGCACTAAATAATAAATCATCAATAATAGATACTGAATTACTGATTGACAAAGGTCATGGAGATGCCAAGTTGAATGAAAACCAACCGAGTTTAAGCAGGATGAATCCAATAAGGACAGCATAATATCAGTACAACATAAGTGATCCAAATTTTAAATATGCATCATCCCTAATTAAATGTAAATACAACATATGAATTACAGTATGTGAGAAGGTGGTTTGCTGATTTGATAAAGATCATGCAGGTTCCAAGTGTATAGATCTTAGCACGATGAAAACAGATGATATGATAAAAAGTGTATAACTAAAGGGAAGTTCCCTGGCCTCTTAATGTAACCCAAAGATAAATATTAACCAATGCCAAAGAATGCAGCGGAAACAGTTTAGATCATATGGAAAAGAACAAAAATCTGGAAGATGTTTGTAAGAAGTACAGATATCCTGCCAATTATAAGCGGTATAAAGCAATACATTAACTAGCAACAGAAGCTTACCATTGTAATGGCAGATGAATGCAGTGACAAGAACAGGAACTACGGTGAAAAGATTGAAGATTGATGTCAGACCAGCAACCTCAGGAAACAATCTAGGCATTAGAATTGTCCCATTTATTAACTTGAAGACCGTAATCCCAACAGTGATAACAAGGAATACAACAGCCAGAGCAACTGATAAAGCAGATGTGTATCTTAGGGAATCTGCAAAGCAAACGAAAGAAAGACTCAGCTACAAAACGTTTGAGATGAGAAGCTACAATCTAGCCTGTACCAGCTTTTACTTTTCAGTAGCAACTAAACTATAACGAAGAAATGTTCAATCCTTGCTTTAATTCTTTTGCTAGTCATAAGCAAGACTTTAAATTGCAAAACATATCCACTAATATCACTCGCAGCAGATCCACTAAAGTTAATTGCATAATTGCTTGTGAACTACTCCCTAAACACATTTGGGGTCTCTATCTCATTATATTACAAAATCTGTTCACCTATTTTATCCCACCTCTAGTTTAGGCTAAACCAATTTTGGGCATGGCTGCTTTAGGAATTTAATTTGAGACCCCATCTCTATTGTTGCCATATCCAAACTAAGAACTAATTTGATAGGTTTTCATCTTAACTTCTGCCTTCTTAGCTTATTTAGCAATATCATGGATTTTAGGGAACCAGATTCTGCTATAAGTTATCTAAGTTGCCAGACAACATAGAATGTAAATAAACATCCAATAGGTACTACTGTGATTAGGTCCATAACCAGCTGTAAGACTCACCAATTCTCTTTAAACTCGCCAACGGGGCAAATATGCAAATTGTGGTGATAAGAAGCACCAAAAATCGGCTATTCCACCACTGCGCTCCGAACCAAGCTTCCAATACACCGGCATGATGAACCCCACCAGTCGATGTTCCAGAAAGCACATCACCTTCACCAACAAAGCACCATAAGTACCAATCAATCAAGAATAAACAAGCAACACATGGACCTCTAATCTACAATGCTACACACAGAAAGGACAACTCGTATAAATGGAAGAGATAGATATACCTATAATAATCATATATACAACAAGCACACCAATATTGTTGACAAGTACACACAGTTGAATCATCATCCTGCCATACTTCCCAAAGGAATCATCCATGAGACCTCCATAAGAAATTGATTTTGCTGCACGACTAAACCTCAGCAAGAACTCAATCGAAGATTCCGTCAAGAAGGCCATAAAGATAATCGCACAAATCCCAGGGATAAGCCCCAACACCTTCATAGTGGCAGGCAAAGACATGATTCCAGCACCAACAATCGTTGTAGAGAGGTTAAACACAGCCCCACTGAACGAAGCTCCATTGAACTCATCGAAACCAGCATCTTCATCATGCTTAGTGGGCAACAACGGAGATTTCTCGTCAACAATTGCCTTCTTACTACTACTCTTCCTTGACCTCTTTTCCTTTGTAGACTTAACATTTACAATTGTCATCTTTCAAACAATTTTGTACAGGTAACCTCTTCTTCTAAAACGGGTTCCAAAATTTACAGGTAGAGCGTGTAAAAGGGATCTATAATATCGAAATTGATTGTATTATAAGCTAAAGATCTGACTTTTCAGCTAAAGCTATTAAAACCTTATCCCAAAGAGCAATCTAATGATACAAGAACAAGTCTCAGATAAAAACAGCAATCTCAGGCCAAATAACACAACACAGAACCTGCAAATTAACAGAAACCAAACCTTTATATCCAAGATAAGAGCAAGCAATTCAACTGTTTGAGTCTGATAAAGTTGGTGATGGACAAAGAATGAGCCATGTGAACCAATATATAAAGAGAAAGAGATTGAATTCTTCACGGAACATTTCAAACAAGAAGACAAGAATTGGGAATTGGACTTACTTTTTATGTGAAAACTGGTTTACTACGGTTGACAGTGATGGGTTTTGGTTCCAAGAATATAAAAACGTAATCTTGATTAACCGGGAAGCTGTAAAATCGGTTTCTTTAGGTTGATGAAACGGCGACCAATCAATAGGGGTCCCTTTCTGATACTGTTTCAGAGAAGAAAGAAGCCCTTTTGAGAGAGCTGATAGGTTGTGGGTGGATGATGAATTGCTGAAGAAAATCTTTGAAAAAAATTGAATTTTGAGATGATAAAATGGGAAAATGAGTGGAGATGAAATTAACTATTTAAAGCAGTAAAAACGGTTGTAATCACTAATGATCAAATCGCCAACTGGGATTCCTATCTGGACTGCTCGGTATAAACCAATAAATCATGCAAACAGTGTGTTCGTCACTTGTTACTTGTCCAAAGGTGGAGACGAGACGAGATAGCCATTTGGTATTAGGCAAGATTGCGTGCCTAGCCAAGACTCGTTCAGGTTCAAACTCGTTTTAATTTAATTGAATTTGAGGGTGGTTTGTGCTTACCTACTAGACTTCACTCGTTAATTGTTATATCTCAATTTCAACGTCTCTTGTATTGGTCCATAATCGTTTTAAAAATTAATTTAAATTAATTATAGACACTTTTTTTTACATATTTTGTGTTATTTTTCTTTTTATGTATTTATTCATATCAAACTTAGTTTGACACTAAATTATAATTTTCATCATTAACTAAGTTTTGAGTTGAGTTTACGTAATACTTGATATGGCATGACTCTTATACTATGTAGTATTAAAGAAATATAATCATTTGTAAATTATTTAAAATTGCAAATAAATTAAGAGCTATATAATCTTTAAGCTTAATGAGCATTTTATTTATCCTCACATTCTTTATTTACGGCTTCTAAAAACTCGAAAACAGTAACTTTTTCACTCGATCGGTTAAGTTACATTATAAACTTATTTTGTTTTTATCTTCTTTCATTTTATTTGACCAATATAAAATTTCTTAGCTACACTAAATATATTTGAATATTAGTGAGTTAGGTGGCCAATATTCTAAAACTACCATTATATGTAAATTCTTTTAAAAAATGTGTTGATTCGCTATAATCACTTTATCAGTCATTTCACCATTTCGTATTTTCAAATTCACACATAATTTATTCGTGTACCTGGCACACGCAATGCAACAATGACTGGTGACTCAATCTAAACCTTAAGTATCATTAGCGCCTAACACAATTATTTATGCACGTTCCATCATCAATAGTTTATTAGCTTAGATACTGTACTTCCTAAGTATGTGGTAATTATCAATGACACTTGTAGGTATCAACCTCATGAAACCCATTGGTTAGCTCAAATCCGGAACCAATTCACCCATTCCGGTCATCATGAATCATGATTAACTTATGCTAAGACTATTTTATCATAGTTAAGAGCTAATAATTGGTGTAAGATTGAAAATTTTCAAGTGTACTGGCCCATTAGTTTAATGGGTTAAGAATAGTTATTGGTGCATAATGAGCTGGACTTGTGTTTGTTTGTAAGAGTGGGCCCAGGATTTGGAGAGCCCACAAGTGTTTATGGGTCAATGTAGGCTGCTGTCCAGATCATCCAAGGACTAGTATTAGTCATCTTACGCGGCAACACGATAGGAAAACGTCTATTTAGACAAGTTTAAGTTAATTTCCATGATAATTAAATGTCTATTTTGATGACCTAATGACTCGATTGAAAGGTGTTAAAGGTAAACGACAAGTTAATGACGATTGATTGTTCTAGTCTTTTGATCATTTGAGTTAGACCACGTGTTACGTGACAATTAGTGGAATAATAGTTTATAGTGGTAATTATGTGATTATAACCGATGATAGTGTACACATTACATGATTCACGCTAATGGTGCCTAGAAGAAAGCAGGACTGAAATCATCTCATCCTTGTTATTGTACATATTAGAAGTTTAGTTATATGGAAAATTAACTACTACTACTCCATCCATTCCGCATAACTTCATACATTAGCAATAACGCGTAAGTATATGAAAAAAGTTAAGATAATGATAAAAAATAAGGAATGTGAATTTTTTTTCCCTCTTAACGTTAAAATTAAGTTTTGAGATTGTTTATTATTTGATAGTGATGACATGGCTTTTTTTAGTAATGTATAAAATTATATGAAACGGCTGAAAATGATAAATGTGTAACAAAGCCTTTATTATTGTGAGTTTTTTTATTGTCATAAGATAAATTAATGTATTTTTAAATCCCAGTGTTCCTTCCTAGTAAGCCATTCTTGGTAAACTTAATTAGGGAAGCTCATTGAAGAATATGGAAGGAGAGGTAGTGGGTTAGTAAATTTTATGATTTTTTTTATATGTATATATGTAATAAAAAAATGAATAACGATTGTCCAACGAATTTATTCATTTTATAAGTTCGTAACGGATTGGCAAAAATTACGTCAATTATCTGATTCGTTTGCAAACGAGCCGGATCAAGTCGATTCGTAAATGCGGATAACCTGACCAGATACGGATGATACGAGCAGACTCAATCAGTATAGACGCCCCAATTGGACTGTGGGCAATATATGGCCCAATAGGCCGAGGCGGGTAAACGTGTGTGATAAATGTCAGGGCAGGAGGGAACTCACTCACGTGCTTTCACGTGCACGTGAAACTTCGACAAACATGATTCCAATTATCAATCAAACACACTCTGAAAATCGCTTCGCCACCATTTACATTGAGGATCAAAGGTACTTTTTCCATGGAAATCTCTACAATTCCTCTCAACACTCATTCACATATTCTCTTGTTGTTGCTTTATTTACTTAGATTGAGCTCAGTTTTAAGTTTTCTATGGCTTAAGATTTTTGCTGATTGCTGAAAAGGTGTAATCAGAGTGATTCACAGAAGCTTTGATTCATGTTTAGGGTTTAGATCGGTGAGGTTTATTGCTAAACCGGAAAATTGAGATAATTATGATTTACGGATTTTATTTTGCTCAGATCCTTATGTTAGTTAACCTTTTTGTATGTGTTATTTTACCTTTTCCGCTGGTATGATTTGCTCACATTTGTGTACACGATTGGTTGCGCTGAGTCTTCGTGCATCGAATTATTCGTTACTGAATGAGATTGTCCTTAATCGTTCTATGAAATCATGATTCATACGTGCAACTCAGTTGGGTGACCGCCAACCAATAGGTCGGGTGTTCGAGTCACCTTTCAAAACAAAATATGCCATTGTTTATTTCGTTGCAATGTTCTTCAATGGGCTGCTTTAGTCTTATTAGCTGCTACAAGTTACTCATTGATGTTTGGTCTTCAATTTTGACGAATAACATAATCCTGTTTGTTGTTTTTTACCTTCTGGTATTCAAATTTCGATATTATGTTTAAGCATTCTATTGAATAACGAAATTATATAGTTTTCAGGTCTTAAATTGAACAGAACAGAGTAGGTATCTTGAAATGGCATCTGACACCGTTCTGGATAGTGCTTCATCTGTGGGAAATGTAAGCTATGATGAAATGGAGGCTGAATCAAATAATATTGATTCCCTTGAAGCTGTTTCATCTAGCGGATACACCCGGGAGCTAGAAGGCGTAGCCAAGATTTTGACAAGGGTTGAACTGGATTTAGCATGTACCGCCGAGAAGTTGGTTAACTTGGACATATTCGTTTTGCATGTGGCTTCGAGGGAAAATGATTTTGAATCGTTTGCTCTGGATGATGAATCTGCACCGGAAAGTTCTTTTGAGAAAGCATTACAATTTGATATCCTGTATGGGTTTATAGATCCGGAGGTTAGAGAAATGGAGAGTCATTTATCTGGTCTTCAGGCAGAGATTGCTGATTCACGGGGAATACTAATTTCATTTCAACATCTTGGGGAATCCTTGAAGGAAATGGAAGAGAAACTGCAAGACTGCGAGGAATCCTTGAAAAGATCCTTTGAGCAGGTAAGGGACATAAAGGGTCAATTTGGCAACTTCCAGAGGATCTTTCCAAGTTCTTCTGGAGATGAAACAAGTGAGTTTCTGAATACTTACGTGTTAATACCTTTCAATGCTGCAACATAAGTTGCTTCTGGAAGCACATGAGTTCTCTCTCTGTTTTTACTGAGAGGTCCTATTATGTATGTTTGCTTAGGAGACAAAAATTAAAGTAACAACCAGTGCCACTATATAATTGAAAATAGTAGAGATGTCCTGTATCTGAGATTGGTGAGGACTGGGCTGTACAGCGTCCGACATTTTATGTAGTTTGTTCTCTTAAAATATCCCCATTAATTTATCTCCCATGATAGGTATACTTGATAATGTTTGTGCCTGGAAAGTAGAATTACAGTTTAATCATACCTTGCATGCCTTGGTGTATAACTTATGCTGTCTAACAATGAATTCTCTTGGAATGCTGACAGGGAAAGGTGAAGAGGATCTTAGTGCTCAGGAAAATTATGGCACTTCTGATTTAAATGCAAAGATTAGAATGGAGACTGCAGAACAACAAAGGCATGTCCTTAGAATGCTGGAGAAGTCTCTAGCCCGAGAGATGGATCTTGAGAACAAACTGAGCGAGTCACGTCAGAACGAAGAAGATCTGAGCATTAGGCTTCAACAAGAAATCCTCTGCATAGAGGAAGAAGCTGAAGATGTTTGGGAAAGGCTGTTCGAGGCAGAAAATAAGGCAGAGATTCTGTCTGGAATTCTGAAAGAACTTTCTGGGCCAATCCAGATGGCACAGTTAACTGCAAGTGAGTCAATTAAGAGAGAGGAAGAGTTAAAAGCTAAACTTCAAATTTTGGCCCAGCAGTTGAAGGACTCTGAAATTAAGCGACAGCATGCAGCAGCGTTTGCCGAAGCTAGTCAAGAAAAGCAAACTATGTTAGATTGCACAATTAAGGATATGGAAAATCTAATAAAGGATCTAATATTCAAGGTTTCTAGAGCTGAAAGTCAGACTGAGAGTGCAGAAGACAAGTGTATCATCTTGTCAGAGTCCAATGTAGAACTTCATGAAGAAATTAATTTTCTAAGGGAGAAGGTGAAATCTTTGGAGATATCTTTGCATCAAACAGATGAAACAAAGAAGAAAACTGCGAAAGGCATTAAGAAGCAGACCCAATTAATCGAGGATTTAATTGTACAGTTAGCACTTGAAAGAGAACGTCTTCATAAGCAGGTTTGGAACACCTAACTTTTCACATTGCACAGTTATATATGGCTTCTGCTGGCTTCTCTTTTTATATCCTACATTTTTGAGTATGCTTTATTATTATTGTCATCTTCCCTGCTCTCCTTCATATGAAAAACACGTAGTTTCCAAATTTCAAGTCACTCCTTGACAAAGATGAAAAGTCTCCTGTCAGAATTTCTTTTGTTGTTTGTTTAATCTTGTATTGAGTGACTGAAGAAAGACATTTCCATACTTTTATGAAGTACAAACTAACATGAATTATCACATTTTAATTTTGACACAATACAGAACTGCTAAGAATGATGCCTTACTCTAAACCTTCAATACACTGTCGTGGAATGGTCGTATGTTCATTAATCTTGAGTAAAACTGCAACTACGCTAACACTATTTTAAATGTTTGAAGACATCAGTTTGTTGCCTATGCTTTTTCCTGATTCCCTGATCGATGTTGAACCAAAAGTCAACAAAGATGAAAAAATTGAGAAGTCATACAAGTTGGGTTCTGTGGAAATATTTGAGCAATTATGTTGTTGCATTTGTCTTTCTTGCTGGACTTTAACAGTTGGTGTATTTATTTAGGAGTTTGGCTTTTGGTTGTACTTGTGAGTGATCGTTTCTTCTTTTCCAGATATCATCATTAATCGAGGAGAAGAAAGCTTCAGTAAAGTACATGCAGGATATTCAAAAGGAGCAATCAATTACTGTGACTAGAAGTCCTGATCCTAAAGTAAGAGAACATATCCTCTTCAGTACAATCCATTCTTCAATTGCGTTCATTCATCATATGTTTTTACCATCAACTTTCTTTGTGAGCTTGCCATAATGAATTATCAAAAGCAACAGTCCCTTTTGTTTGAGCCGGTAAATCTCATTGCTTAATTTCTTGTTTGCACTGGTCTTCCTTAATGCCTTATTTCCCTGCTATATATTGAAATCATCAGTAGAGAACATTATTTTAGCAGTGAGATTGCTATATTTTTATTAATAAATTTGGCTTGTTCAACTCAAACTGATATTTTAACATGGGCAATTCCAGTAACAACTCAACTCATATTTGGAGTAAGATCTTGATAGCATCAGCATTACAATATTGTCCACTGATCGTGTATAAAAACTGAATTGCTGCCCTTCTGGATCCAGCAATTGTAATTTTCTTTTATAATCGACCTTATGGCTAAAAGGCTAAATTAATACTTATTCTGGATCTTAGCTCTTTATATAGGAATTCTTTTTCAAGATATCCATGCTCCTATATATCTTGAGAACACTAGTTGACTGTTTATAAACATCACCCATTGAATTCATTTTTTTTGCATCATTACTTTACGACTTTACTCGTGCAAAATGATGTCCAAGAGCACCATGTCTAATATCATATGTTCTTATCAGACTGACAATGAGTCTAGAGACTCCTTGACGAATACTGATACCATGACTACTGATTCTGACTCTACACTGGTGAGGAACATAGATGCAAGGCAGCTTACCTTCAAATATGTCCTTATGGCCGCTCTTGCACTGGGGATTCCTGCTGTAATAGCATACTTGTTTCAGGAGTAAACTGACACAAATCTGGGGGTTTTGGCTACTTCTCAGCGGCCTCTAGATGAATTTTCTGCTGCTTCAGCTCGGATTACCAAGATATTATTAGGTAAAATTGTAAAGACATAGCACAGCACGAGGTCTATGGAGTCACTGTTACTCTTGTGCAAGTTTTCACCTGTCTGTGTCAGTTGCTTCTTGATATCATTGGTTTCGGCAGGTTTTTGTGGTTGTAACTTGTACGCAAGGGATAATTTTAAAGCTCTCTTCTACTGGAATGTAAAGAGGTGAACCGTATGATATAAGCTTAGAGGCTAAATCATTTTGTAAGCAAGAGAAATTATGATTTGGGCTCTTTTCCACTGGAATACAAATATCTCAACCTTATGGCTGAATATGCCGCTGTGAAAACTAGCTCAAGAATTTTTTTTACTGGAGTACAAAGAATTTTTTAAAGCAACCTTTTGTGTTAGCATCATGCTTAATAGTCAGTGGAATTACTGAAATGAAATGAAGCCAAACAAAATCCTCTTCTTTTTTCTTCAAAGAAATAAAGTATAAATTCGTCAAAATTGTGTGTACAAGATAAGAGCGGCATACCCAATCAAGTATGATCTTGTTGTACAAGCAAAAACTGGAGAAAAGCTACATCTATATCTGCTTGGTAGACAGTTCTGTTCTATTCTATCTCTCACAATCAACACAAATCACTCTTAAAGAAACACTACACTATTAAGGCAACAATCCGCTAGTCAGACCTGTCGATTTGACAATTTGTAATCTGACAAGTTCTCTCATAGCTTCAATCTTACAAATTTGTCATATAAATATTGACTCAACAATCAAGAGAATTGCTCATCTAGAGTGCTTCACCAAATGGTACAGTAGCATTCCATTTCATTTCATCGAATAGGAGTTCAAGATTCTCATAAATCTCATCACATCTCGGATGAGCTTTATCCGCGACAAGAAACATATGCACCTCAGACTGGATCTCAATCCTCATCCCATTATCTCGCATGATCCTCCTCATGCTTGAAACCTCACTCCACATTTCTGCATCAGCGTAGATATTTGACATAAGAACATAAGCAGAAGAATCCTGAGGGTCCAATTTCAGAAGAGAGTTAGCTGCTATTTCTGCAACCTCAACATTCCCATGCATCTTACAACTGCCAAGTAGAGTTCTCCAAATAACATCATCAGCCTCAAACGGCATATCTTGAATAAGCTTCAAAGCTTCAATAAGTTGGCCAGATCTGCTCATTGTGTCTACCATGGACGAATAATGTTCCAACTGTGGTGCCAATTTGTATTTACTTTTCATAAGGTTGAAATAATACCATGCTTGGTCTACAAGACCAATATACCCACAAGCACGGAGAACTGCCACAAAAGTTGCATTGTTTGGTGTTACCTTTTCTGCATGCATATCTTCCAAAGTATTCAAAGCCTCTTTCCCGTAACCATGCTGAGGATAAGCACAAATCATTGCATTCCACGTCACTAAACTGCGGTGTAATGATCTTTTAAACATCATAACAGAATCAAGCATGTTTCCGCACTTGGAGTACATGTCCACTAATGTACTGGTGATGTACACATCCGACTGCAAATCTTGTTTGTTTATTTGAGCATGGATTTGCTTCCCAAGTCCAACATTAGCGGCATTAGCACAAGTATCAAGAACTGTGGCATAAGTAAAATTATCGGGCCTGACTCCCATTTCCAACATTCTAGAAAAGATCTTTTGAGCTCCCTCACTTTGTTCTTCTGATGAGTACCCGGAAATAATTGCATTCCACGAAACAAGCGTTTGTTCTTCCATTCTGACATGAAGCTTCTCTGCCTCTTCCACTACCCCACACTTGCATTACATATCCACAAGTACACTTCCAACAAAAGAGTCAAGCCCCAATCCAGACTTAAGGACCCTGCCATGAATTTCCCTCCCAAAGTTCAGTGATTGTGAACCTGCACAAGCTTTCAAAACACTCCCATACATATGCTCATCCAGTTCCATCCCTGTGCGAAGCATACTTACAAAAAGTGATGGTGTATCTTTATTTTCATTTTGCTCACATGCTGCAATTGCTGCTTTCTAAGAAACAGCGTCCCTAATGTCCATTTCAACAAATACGCGACTAGCTTCAAACAAGGCTCCACACTTTCCATACATATCTAAAATGGCATTAGCAACACAAACATTCGTCTGATAAGGACTCTTTGTTGCTAGTCCATGGACTTGACTTCCCTCAATATAACCTTTCAGAATAGAGCAAGCACTAAATGCACCAGATAGGCTTATTGCATCAAAACCAAGACCAGACTCCAATAAGAGCACAAAAACCTGCAAACTTTTAAATCAACAATCACCTCTAGCAAACCCAGTAATCAATGCATTGTAAGATTGTAAGCTATGGTACGGCAACATACTGAACACTTTGCTAGCATCAAGCAAACTACCAGATTTTGCGTACATGTCCAATATGGAGGTACCTACTATAGTATCATATACAAAAATATTTTTTAACGCGTGACCATGCAACTGGCGGCCCAAACTTAAAGAGGATATACTAGCACAGGACCTGAAAACACTCGCATATATGGATTGCCTGACCCCAATCCCTTCTCTTTGCATATTAATAAATAGCTCCAATCCACCAATAAAGTCATTACTTTGAACACAACTTGCAATCAGCGCACTCCACGAAACCTGACTTCTCACTGGCATCGAACCAAAAAAGCTCAGAGATTCATCCAGTCTCTTGCACTTTGCATACATATCCAGAACCGCACTTCCTGCAACCACGTCTCCTTCAAATCCCGACTTCACTACCATACCATGCACCTGAGACCCCAAATGATAATTCTCCAAGCTCGAACAAGCTTTCAGAACAACAGCGAACGATCTGTCATCATACGCCACACCTTCTCTTCCCATCACCACAAACACCAACCTCCCCACTAATCGAATATCCAGAAACCATAGAATTCCAAGAAACAATATCCCCGTTGTGTCATTTTCTCAAACACCTTGCAAGCAAACTCCAAACGGGAGCATTTTATGTACGCACGAATCAAACAATTGGTAACAAAAACTCTGGGTTTGAAACCGGAAACTATAATCCGAGCATGGGCTTGTAGACTCGGTTGGAGAGCTCTCTGCTTGGAGCATTGCTGAAAAATATGAGAAAATGAGTGAGGTTGATTGAAAGTTTTATGTGTAAGTGTAGACATTGGATTGAAGCAGAGTAGTTGAGGAAGCTTGAAATGGAGATTTTTCAAGTTGAAGAGCTGTGTGTGACAAGTGAGATTGAGAAGAAGAAACCATTCGCATTTGAATTCATGCTTGTCGGGTAACAATTTGCAGAGAACTCATGATGTTAATATTCGGAGGTAAAATAACACATCGGAAAAGGCAGATGAGACACGTTTAATACTCCCTCCTCCCCATTATCTACCCGCGAGACCAGACAAAATTATTATAAAAAAATAAAGTAAAATAAAATACGAGAAGATGAAATTGAGACGGAGATAATATTTAATAAGACATCCTCCTAATGCATTCTAATTCAAACATTTTGTATTTTTTTTAAGTCGATGAATTAACTTTTAAATCAGGTATAATCGATCTTTTTTATGATAAACCCTCTCAAATTCACTAGAGACCTTGAGAATAGAATCGTGTGGATAATCAGAGGGAGAGCAAGAGAATAGGAGAGTTAATTTAGATATTTTAAATATTTATATGATATTTAGAAGTATATATTAAAAAATGAATTTGCTTGTAATATCTAGCAAAGACTTTTACAAGATCATTAAATGTGCGACTGACGTTACTAATTGCATAATCGTAACTACATAAAAATATATGTTAATAGTTTAATGGATAAAATAAAAAATCTAAGTCAATTACGCAAGGAAATTAGCAATTGGTGGTGTTATGGTAAACATCAAAATGTTGAACTAGTAGTAGTTATAAAAAGAAGTAAGAAGACCTGATATCTGGAAGGTAAACAAAAGTCCACCTGCGTATATAAAATATTATTTTAATTGCAATATCTGACAAAACTGCATCATTTTCTCTCATCTGCTACAACCATGGCGGATGTGACCAATCTCCACCGTATCAACAACCCTACACCAAC
>JAYMSP010001229.1:0-34534 GCA_036897095.1 Plantago elongata
CGAGAGGAGAGGCGAGTGTAGGTGCATGGGCGCCGCGTGTAGCACGGGGGAGGCGCCACGGACGGGCCAAACCGCCGCCATCGATCTATAAGTAGCGACTTCTCCTTCCTCTCGGTTCACGCCTCCAACAGACAAAAGAAAACCGATCAATTGGTTTCGTTGTGCTTCAATTCCGATCTTCCTTTCTTCCCCACTCTCTCAGCCGTTCTTCGCGCCACCGCCGTTTCGTCGGTTTCCGCCACCAACTCCGGTTAGTCTCCATTTTCGCGAATTAAATTAGTTATCGGAAGCGGGGCAGTTTAATAAACTGTAATTCGTTGTTGATTGAAGTGAAAACTGAAATTCTCTGTTGGTTAATTGTATACTATAGATTTTTCTGTTGGTGGCACACTGTACTTCTATAGTTTTTAGTATACTGTAAATTCCTTGATTGTTGGCATATTGTAGTTTAGTAAGTCGAAGAGGGAATTGAGTCACTATTAGTTGGTAGCACACTGCAGTTGGTTGTTGATTGAAGTTGTTTATCCTATTCGATCGGTATGAACGATGTTAGTATTGTTGCAAGGGTTGATTTCTTGTTAGTTATCATTAGGCTAGTTTATGGTGAACTGATTAAGATAGGAATAGTGGTGATAAACCGTAGTGGCTGCGTTTGAGGATATATTACGTGAACTTGATATTTCTTTTCCATGTGCACCTAGTATAATAAGCAACAATAGGCAAGTGTGCTATGTAAAAGTGAGATGCAAGCATTGGCAATGCGTAACATATATAAAATCAAATTGCCGGGTTATAGCGTAGTGGTTGGGAAGTCGTAGGAGGGTAAATGGATTGCGAAGGGGTTGTTAGGTGCGTATGATAATGGCAGTAGCATTAGCTAAATTATTGGGGATACTTGATGTGGAAATTGTAGAAAGCTTGCGAAGAAGGGAAGACGTTAGGCTGATGTAGCTTTTGAGTTTATTGAATGAAAACCGGTTATAGGAATGTGATGCTTGTAAAATAAACGTTAGTCTGTAATTGTACACGGTAGAAACTGATATACTGTAGTATGTAAAGTATGGTTAAAACTAGAAACTTGCAACGGTAAGTATAAAATGTTGACGTAGTCAATAATTGAAAATGCTAAGTTATTAGAAACTTGCTAAGTCGAGTAGCACGCACTAATTGTAATGGTGGATTTATACGAAGTAAAAGACCAGGAATAAATATTGTATAACAGATGCATAAATAAACTACTTGAATAATTATCGAGGATTAGAACTTGCTTATTTCTACATGATTGCATCTCTATCTGATTTAGTTGTTGTGAAAATTGGCGATAACCGCTGGGGAATTGTTTAATTAACTTTAGCGTCGACGTTGAGGATATTTTATCTGTTTATCAGGAGACGCTGAGCTAGCGGATCTGCAAGACTTTGAAGGTGAGTGATGACTGGCTTTCGGCATCAGGCCATGGGAAAAGATAAAATGCCTTCTTTCTATGTCTTAATTCTTGTATTCGTTCTGTGTTTGAGCTATCTGTCTGAAGCCACCTTACCTACGCGTCGACACTCTGACTAACTCGGCCCGCGTACTAATTGCGATTGCTAGATTGGTACCGAGCCTAGTGGAATCGAATTTCTGCACATGTCTTGTCCTAGTTTGTTAATCTGCCACTCATGATATATCCTGAATTTGCATCTTGATGTTGTTTCATTATTCCACATTAAATGCATGCATTGCACGAAAATGATTTTGAAAACAACCACCCGCTACTTGATTTTGAAAATGAAAGTGGTCGACACTGTCGACAAATATGTGATATATGAATATGTATATTGTGAAGCTGGGGCATGTGACTTGCAGCATGATTATAAATTATGCCATTGAAGAAGCTGGAATATCAAACAGCATGTTAATTATGCCATTGAAGAAGCTGGAATATCAAATAGTATGTTAATTATGCCATTGAAGAAGCTGGAATATCAAACAACATGTTATCTGTTTTATTTCTGTTTTCCTGTCTTTTAAAACAAATGCATGACTAGTTTGACGAGGTGGATTGCTAATTTGAACATGTCCATACACGCATTTCATGCATGCTTGATCATTCTCACTGAGTCGTATGACTGACCCCCTCTCGTTTCCATAATGTTTTTCCCAGGACAAGAGCACGAGGAAGGGGTCGAGTAGATTAGCTGACAGGACGAGTGTTGATTTTGTGCTACTACCACGTGCTAAGACGTGTGTTTTCTTTATATTACCGAATCTTAAATTATATTTGGGTTTGTAATAAATAGTACTCTATATATATTTTGAAGTATTTGGAAGTCGGCATACTCCTTGACGTCCGGACTAGGTCGGGGCCTTACAATATATATATACAAAAAGTATTTCGTCCCTCACATATTCCTCCATGTTCTTCTTCCATAGACATACAGTACTCACACTTTTTTTTTTTGATTTCTCGTTTAAATAAATGTACTTAAAATTTGAGAAAAGAATCCCTTTTATACAAATTCTCAAGCATGATGGATCATGATTCACGAAAGTAGGAGGGTTAGTGTACTTCTGTATAAATGAAGTGCTCCGAAATTGCATATGATTTTGTCTATCAATAATTGTGTTATTGACGGACATTTCAATATTTGGTCCAAAAATTATTATATTTAGGTGTATAATTGTTCTTGTGTTTATATTGTTTCTAAATATATTTAGAGACTCAATGGATCTTGGAAGGAGATAAGAATTCGACTTTCTTTCATGCTCGTACTTCTACCTGACATGAGAAGAGTGAGATAGTAAGATTGAGGGATGTGGACGAGATTATGGTGAAGGATGAGGATGGGCTGAATCATGTGGCGCTTGATTATTTTCGTAGTGTGTTTGGCTCAAGTAATCCTTCCCAGGGTGATTTTGACTCTGTTCTGAGTAATATACAACCTAGGGTTTTGCCGGTAGTTAATCAGCTCATGAGGAGCACCTACACACGAGATGAGGTAACAAAAGCTTTATTTGATATGTACCCCCATAAATCCCCGGGTCCCAATGGTATAATTGCTCTTTTCTTCCAGAAATATTAGCATGTTGTTGGTCCTTCTGTTTCTAATTGTGTGTTTAACTTTCTTAATAATGATCAATTGCTTGATTCTTTTCATCACACACATATTGTCCTCATCCCCAAGTGTTCGAAGCCTGATGACATGACACAGTTTAGGCCGATTAGTCTGAGTAATGTGGTTTATAAAATTGTATCAAAAGTCATTACCATTAGATTGAAACCTTGCATGTCGAGTCTTATTGCTGAAACTCAGTCATCCCTAGCCGTCTGAACACTGATAATGTCTTGGTTGCTTTCGAGATTAATCATAATATAAAAAAGAATAAATCTAACGATGAAGGTTTCTTGTCCCTTGAGCTGGATATGAGCAAAACATATGATAGAGTGGAGTGGAGTTTTCTTGAACAGGTTATGTAGAGGCTCGGTTTTGAGGAGATGGTGGTTGCGCGGATTATGCAATGCGTGACCTCCATGTCATTTTCTTTGGTGCTGAATGGGGGAAAAGTTAGCCCTAGCTTCCGCCCGGAGAGGGTATCACCATATTTATTCATGTTTCTTGCGGATGTTCTTAGTGCTATGTTACAAGTACTCGAGAATCGTGGAGAGCTTGATGGGGTGAAAGTCTGTCGTGGGGCACCTAGTGTGTCTCACCTCTTATTTGCGGATGACACCTTTATCTACTGCCGAGCGACTGAATTGGCGGCTCTACGTATCAAGGAGGTACTTCTATAGTATAGCAAAGCATCGGGGCAAATAGTGAATTTTCAGAAATCAGCGGTTGTTTTCAGTGGGGGTGTAAAGTATATTGTGCATCTTCGTATATTGAGTATTCTTTAGGTCGAGGAGGTGGAGGGCCACGACAAGTACTTGGGGATGCCTTCGGTTGTGGGCTATGCATCAAAACAGCTTTCGAGTAATGTAATTTGGAGGGTTAGCTGGAAGGCCCTTAAGGAGAGTAAGAGAGATGGGGGAATGGGGTTCCGAGATTTGAATGCTTTCAACTTGGCCCTTCTCGCAAAATAGGTTTGGCGCCTCCTCACTATGTCGGATGCCCTCCTCTATAAGCTTCTAAATGCAAAATACTATCCACGAGGAAGTATGCGGGGTCCAACCCGGGATGTTCCTATATATACTTGGAGGAGCATTATCTCGGCAGTTCCGATTATTGAGAAAGGGGTCCGATGGTGTGTGGGTACGGGGACTGATATTAGAGTGTGGTGTGATAGGTGGCAGGGTGCATCAGGCGACATACAGGGGTACCTATTGAGACGAAGGTTTCAGAGTTGATTAGGGGTGATCGAACTTGGGATACAGAGCTCATATTTAATTGATGCACGGATGAAGATGGCCCCCTGATTTGTAGCATTCCTCTCTCTGAGGAACCGCTCACTGACATATTGTTCTGGCCCTCGACTTCTAATGGGGTGTATACGGTCAAGGATGAGTATTATAAGTATTATAAGGCTCGACAAGTAATTGATCCTCAACAGGAGGATTGCAGGTGGGGGCCCCTCAACTAGGAGCACTGGGGATTGAAGGTTCCTTTAGAATTCAAAATTATCAAGGAAGATCATGATTTGTATTTGGTGCCTGGTCCGGAATGTTGTACCTACCTATGTTTTGAAACCCAATGGGTTGACCTATTCAACCGCGACTCGGATTGGTAAACGGGTCGGAACCCCTAATACTCGAAAAAAACTCCCTGGCCTGTAAAAAACCGATTACCCGTCAAAATCTCGGTATAAACCAGGTAAGAACCCAGGTTGAACCGGTTTTAAATTAAAAAAATCAAATTGACCTACACCCTCTGCCCCCAAATTTATTTTGCCGCTCTTCTACTTCACCGCTATCTGGCTCGATCTTAGCTGGATGTTGCTGCTACTCCGGTGAGCTTGTCTTCTCAAACCTCTCGACTTCATCTCCTTCGATCACAGGAAATAAATAAATTCTTCTTCTCAGCTTCTCCATTCTGGTGGGGTTGATATATTTGTTTGAGTGGTGAGAAGAGTTGTCATTCATGTGACATTGTTCATGACTTGCCATGTAACCGAGAAGATGGTGTGCAACTATGCATACCTCTTGAAATGCCAAACAATTACAAGAATTTGGGTTTCTTGAAAGATGTGTACACGCCACCGTATATTGTTGGTTTATACTATAGTAGTATAGTCCTATGCATAGGACAAATGGACAAAGTAGTAGACTAGTAGTAGTACATGGCTCGTGTATTACAATTTAGACAATAGAAAAGAGGACTTTTTAATGTTTCTTGTATATATTTATTGAGTTTGATGTTATGGAGTGGTATATTTAATATTTTATTTTTAAAGTATTATAAGTAAGGTTAACCCGATTTGATCTGGGTTGACCCGGTTGAACCTCCTACAATAGCTAGGCCGGTCTGAGTTCCAAAACATAGGTACCTACGATGATTCAATTGCGTAGGCGTAAGGTTACTATTGTCGCAACCTGTCCGGTTTGCAAGTCGGGGGAGGAGTCGATTTCGCATAGGATCAAGGAGTGCACTTTCTGTAGACATGTTTGGGCTTTGAGCGGACTTGCATTTTCCCTTTGGGGTTCACCTATTGATATTGTCGAATAATGGGTGAGGAAATTACATGCTAACCGGAATCGGAAAGAGTGGGAGCTGGCGATGACAATGGTTTGGGGCTTGTGGCATCACCACAATCAGGTGGTTCACGAGGAAGTGGCAGACTCGCCTCTGGAGTTGATACAATTTGTTCGCCACTTCATGACATAGAGGAAGGAGATCTTAGATGCAACTGCAGCCTGAAAGGTTACTGAGTTGCGGGGAGAAGAGGGGCGCGCCATGGGGCACTTGGCACGGGAAGATGGGGCACCTACGGAGGAAGGAGGTGAAGAAGAGTTGGCGACGATAGTGTTGTCCGAGGAGGGGGTTGTGCGCATTAATGTTGATGCAACCTTCTCTGATGATGGGGCACGGGAAGGGATTAGTTATGGGGTCTGGATGCATGATGTGTTGTTTGCTAGGAGACATGAGACCGTCTCTTCCCCGTTGGTGCCACAAAGTGCCGAGGCCTATGCTATTCGTGTTGTTGTTCAGTGGGCGATTCTTCAAGGATGGGACAATGTTCGAGTATACACAAATTGCCTCTCGCTAGTGTCTTTTTATTTAATAAGCCAGACTTTGAGTTTGCATTTGTTGGTCCTGTTTTGTCAAACATTCGTAGATTAGCTTTGTCTTTTTCAGCTTTTAGTTTACTTTATGTTGCAAGAGGGAAGAACGGGTTAGCTCATAAATTGGCTCATCGTGTTCTTAGATAGGGATGTGCTTCGATTGTACTTCTTATTTCCCTACATGATATAATACATGTTATTGGTTCTCAAATATATATATATATATTTAGAGATTTGGAAATTGACGGGTGAAGAATTAAATGTTAGAATGAGTGTCACATGTATGAATCGATCTCTGATCTTGAATAAGTGAAGGAGAGCACACCTTTTATATTTTTTCTAACTAATTAAAACATTTCGATTTGTCAATCAAGTAAAAGAATGGACCAATCATGAAAGAGAAATTTATCATATATTTAAATGACTTGAACACCTTAGAATTACTCCAAACCTTTTTTACTTAATGTATTATTGAGATAGATAAATAATCTCATTACTTTATCCTTTTGTAAATACTACTAAATCAAATACAAATTCAGCCACTATAAATTTTTACCTTTGCAAAACATGGCCTAATTAATGACAGCTAGTACCTGTTAAAAATATAAAGTGAAGCGTACGTGTATATGTAGAGAAATACACATAATTGTGACAGCCAAGTGTAAACGATGTACATGTATTTTCGTTGTACTCACATTTGTTTCAAAAGTGTAATCACATTTGTTTCAAAAGTGTTCTCTATTTGTTTACAACTAGTCGGTGGTTGTTAAAAAAAAAATATTGATATTATATGAGACGGATTGGTGTGTGGGTGTGAAAATCAGGAGAACTACCATGTAGTACAATGTGACTCATTTATTTATATTTTTCTTTCATCAAAATTTATTTCATCAAATCACTACAATTTTAGTGTTAAATGTACATATTTACCTCTTAAAGTACAATAAACAACTCAAAACCTTCTCCTTCTTAATGACACATGTCACGTTCTCATCCATCATTTTTCTTGATTTTAAATTTTAATTTTATTCACTTTAAAATGTTTATAACTTGAAAAATAAAGATATAAAAAATAAATAAAAATCACCAACAATTTTATATTTTCGAGACCTATAAATAGAGATCATTCTCAACTATGTTTGAATTATTATTTTGATATATATAAAAATCATTAACAACTATATTTGAATATTAAAAAAAATGGTAATATTTTTTACAAATATAATGATACTAATTTTAACTTTTAAACATTCTTATAATATCGTGAATATATAAGAATAATCATTTATATTAAAACATACCGGTACCCGAATTCGATGCTCGATGCTCGTACTCGATGGCCGTTCTCCGTGTTCGATGTCCATCACCCGTATTTGATGTCCGGTACCCGTGTTTGATGTCCGATATCCGTAAGTAATGCCCGGTATGTGTCCGATGTCCAGTCTGGTATTCAAATTCGATTCTCGATACTCGTTCTCGATGTCCGGTATTCGTATCCGATGCCCGTCATCCATGTTAGATGTTCGGTATCCGTAAACAATGCTCGACAACCGTACCCATTGTTCGGTATTCGTCCGTCACCCGTATCCAATGCGCACGATACTCGTGTTTGATGTCTGGTATCCGTAAGCAATGCCCGGTAAACATACCCATTACCCGGTGTCTGTGTATGATGTCCAGCCCGGTTACCCTATATAATTATTATATCATGTTGCTAGTTTAATTATTGCCTCAATATAATAAAATTGCACTATTGAACTCGTTTTACAATTATGAAGATTCAAATAAAGTCTTTAGTGATTTTTTTAGATCTCGAAAAAATAATTCAAACATAGTCAAGAGCGATCTCTATTTATATACCTCGAAAAAATATAGTTGTTGGTAATTTTTATTTTCTTTTATTTTAAGTTATAGACATTTTAAATTGAAGAAATATACGGATTTACTAAAACTAGAACTACAGATTTTAAAAATATATCAGATTTGCTAAAACAATAATGGATAAAATTATTTGGGCCTTTCTACAATCAGGCAGGCTTTCACCCTGCCTGACAACAGACAACAAATAAAACCATTAACACATGTATTGCGTTAAATTTTAAAATATTAAAGTAAAAATTTAACAATTTTTAAAAAAATATTATTTTAATTTTAAGAATATTTTAAAAGTCAAATGTAATTTTTTTATTAATATTTATATTTTTTTAATTTAAATATTTATAAAGTGGAAGGGCAATGGGGTGTCACCAAGGCGATAAGGTGATCGCACAGTCGCCTTATGAATATTTAAATTAGAAAAATGTAAATATCAATAAAAAATTTAAATTTACCTTCTAAAATATTTTTAAGAATAAAATAATATTTTTTTTGAATTACCTACTTTTTTATTTTAGTATTTTAAAATTTAACGGAATAAATATGTTAATTTTTTTATTTACTGCCTGTTGTCAGGCAGGGCGAAAGCCTGCCTGGCCGTAGAAAAGCCTAATTATTTAATACAAACTAAAAACATTAAAACCATAACACCAACTTTTAAAACCATAAGAATGTCACATAAATCCTTAACAAAATACCAAAATGATTCCATTTTTTTGTTGAATTTTAGATTTGGAAACAACCGGTCGTAAAATCAATGAAAAATAAATAATACAATGTAAAATATCACTTCTAGTTGATTTTAACAAGAAAAAAACGAAATGAATATGTACAACGACGAGTCTTAAAGCAATAACAACAGTTCTTAGAAATACATCAATGTTTCTTAAAACCATAACGAAACACCATATAACATCTGCGTGAAATAATTCAAATTCTCAAATGTACGTTTCAAATCTAGTTTCAGATTTTGAAAACCAGATCACAAAACTATCGAAAAATGAAAAATAAGAGGTCGATTTTCACTTCCGAATGAGATGCAAACCAAAAAAAATAAAACATGAATCAATATAACAAATGAGAAAATAATAAAAATCACAAAACTATTGATCGATTCGCTTGAATTTTGATGGATTTAAGTAAATTCGGTGAAATTGCTTTGAATCCGGCAAAATAGTTGAAATTCGTTGGATATGATTCTCCAAACATCATCTGAGGAGGAGGTGCCGTACGAATGTCGCCGGTGGATATGGTGAGGGAAATTTAAGGAGGGAGAGAGAGAAGAAGAGAAGACTTATATTTTTCTCTCTCTAAGTTTTTAGTGAGAGAAAGATAGTTGAATGTTATGGTTTCTGTGTGAGATTGTTGTTATTTGAGGGGTATTTATACAAAAGTCACTAATCGGTTCATTATTATAAAATCGAATTTTCCTATAAATTAGGAAAATATCTCCTTTTACTATACTTACTCTATTGCCAAAAGTCGATGGGTCGATCGCCTTGTCGTCCAAGACGATTTGATATGGATCGTTAGATAAAAAACCTAATTGTGTATAATCAATTACATGTTGTTCACTTGACCTGAACGTAGAAGAATCCAACTACTTTATTAACACCAATATGTTCCTCATTCCCTTCCATTTTTTCCTCCAATATTCTCAATAAAACCCCAATATATGTAATATTATAAGAAAATTTAGCTTATTCTTGTTTTTATTCTTAGAAAACAATAGTAATCCATATGTTCCATAATAGATGTTCTATTTTGACATTTTACTATCAACAAACTTTAATTTTAAATACAAATTAATTTAAACGATAATGGTATAATGTTTATTAAATTTCGAACCAAGTTTCAATGTAATTTAGTAGATATTTTATATTTCCGATTTAATCATCTTTAAAATTAAAGATTTTTTGTCACACTATGAGATGGAAAATAATATTTGATTTGAGGAAAATAATGAGGCCATCATTTAATCGTTTGATTGATGCAGACCTTTGGTGGTGCCAGTGATATATTCCATTCCATTCTAGTTTAGTGTTGATGACGAAAATAAAGGGTTTAGCTGATTTGGTCGGTGTTGACATGTTTAGTCGTCATCTTTCCAATCTTAATTTGGTCTAATTAAACATGCGCCCATGAGTATTGAAATCCATATTATAAAATTGTATTAAGGAAATGAATTGATGTGCGGTGTGCCATTATGATTAATTAATTACCCAAAATGTGAGAAGTAGCCAATAAGTTATCATAAGAGTAAAGACGGTTACCGACTAACCGTTGTGATGAATAATGTAGTATGAAAGTAAATTTTGTATCTTGCATTAATTATTGTTATGTAATATCAACTATATTATATGTGAACATCATCCTTTTCAGATAAAGCACTATTAATAATAATAATGAAAATGTAAATTTTTTTCTTGATATAAGCATAATTTTGTCGGTTTCTTTAATAATTAAAATTAGTATATAACCCACAACTTGGTGCGTGTGGAAGCACGCGGAGTGGAGAAAATTTCGGTCTTCTCGACTCAATATACTTCTACTTCCTCTCGGCTCATCTCACTGACTACTTGAGCTTTCATCTCCTCCATCAGCTTAAGCTCCTCTAATACACTTCTTCGCAGCTAGTCCTGTACTCCAACAAGTACACCTCATCCTCAACCAACTTCAAACGCATAACACCTATGCGCATAATAAACATTAAGATGCTGATAAAAAGGCAGGCACATGACAGTATAGATACATCTTAACCATATGCGGTACGCATTCCTACTATACAGATGACAGAGATACGGGTAACCTACCTGCGACCTACCATTTAGCTCACGCACTGTCGGCAAGGCAGTAATCAATAACATACTGACCAACAGATAGCAATTGACTCAACCAAATAGACACGGCAGCACGACACAGTTAAGCAGTATATACTACTCACTGTACTGCTCTGCCAACACAATACACCAGCCAGGTGCAGGCAGCTTGACTCACGTTCGAATTTCAGGCAACAAAATAAATCCTAATTCAAACACTCGGACACACATACCCCATTACACACACGCATATCAACCTATCCAAGTACTTACAACAATACACAGACTAAGCAGCGTAACAAGACCGACATACAACGGCTTAATTAAAGTTAGTAGGCTACATAATTTAAACAACACAACAAGATCAATATTGACACAGCCACATACTCAGCGGCAAGTAATTCCGCTTCAATTGACCAATAGCAGGGGACAATCGATAAAACACAGACAGAGAGCACAACGTCGACTGACCACAGTAATTCAAATTCAGAACAAGATAAAGTAAAACAGACGGAATTATCTCACACTCACGCATGGACTCACAACTCAACACCAGGACAAACTGCGAGAAACATCAACAAATGAAATCGATTGAAATATAAGAAACATAGCAGACGACTCCGAAACTAACACACAAGGTACGACACAACACAATAACAATTACCTGGACAAAAACAACATGATTCGATGATACAGGCAGAGACAGAGGCGACTACAGATGCACAAAACACTCAGCAGAAAGAGCAAAGTATGGAAACAATATACATAGCATAAATGGCTAGAAACATGGTATGACAGTAATACAGTGAAACCACTCAAACATAGTCTGAATTAACCAGAAGTAGAACCAACAACTCAAATGAACAGTAACAAGAAAAGATTCATGTATCAACGCACACAAGAAGGCCAGTCGAACTCAGAAAGAGAAGTGGGGGACGGATAACAGAATACAACAACTTCGATTCAAATACGAGCACAAATACCCAACCCATAAACTGAACGGAAGGAAAAATTACCTGAACGAATCAATCGATCGATCGATCGAGAGAGAGAGAGAGAGAGAGAGAGAGAGAGAGAGAGAGAGTAGAAACTGGACAAGCTTCACAACTCAGTAATTGATTCGATAGGAGGTGAATTGGATGGTGATAGCTAGCGACTTGAGGTGGCAGGCTGGAGGTATTGACGTTGCTGTGATTGGACGTTGCGAGTTGAAGGAGTGGTGACGGCGGTTAGTGGTCGATGGTGGTGGTCTCGGAAATGGAGGGGGTGCGGAGGGAAAAGGCGAGAGAGAGAGAGAGGCGAAGTCGATGACAGTGGTGTTGGTGGCGGACGAATTTGGGAGGTGCGATGTACGATGGCCGGAGAAGGGGGAAACGACTATATATAGCCGGAGGGCGGCCGTCACACAGCTCCGGTCGTGATGCGTGTTACGTGCCGTTCTCCCGTATTGTGCCACGCGTAGGCTGAGTCATCGAGGGGCGACTCCTTCACCGCTAAGATTGCGGCGCGGTCGGTTGGAAATTGCGGCGTATTAGCTCGTGGAGAGGGAAATGGAGAGTAATGGCGAAATTGCAGCTTGGAACGGGAAGGAAAATATTATTTGGGGAAGAAAATGAGTTTGAAATGACAAATATGCCTCCTTACTTAAAAGATAAGAGAAGAAGGAGCCAAGGGTAATTCGGTATTTTTGTTATTATATACAACTGGTTCCTTCTGCCTTCCAAACGACTCGCAAATATAATCCGGAAAAATGTAAAATCGATTCTATGGCGATATTTAAGTCGAACTAAAGCCATATCAAATTTAAAATAAATATTTTTATTCTATTATAATTATTATTATTTTATTAATTTAATATCAAATATCACCTAACGCTTACTGGGGGTCTATCGGTAGATAGGACCTTACCACTAATTTTCGAACTCGATCCGTCTCAAAATAAATTAATATAATTAATAATACGTATGTGATCGAACCTTAACCGGGTCCGGTTAACCGGGTCGTCACATCTCTGCTCTTTCGTATTAAGTCACTGTTTGGTCATTTGAGAGAAAAGTCAACCTTCCCAGGGTTTGTCCTTTCTATCTTTCACTTTGACTGAACGAATATTGTATCACTACCAACTTTAATTCTTAATTTACAGTTGTGTTTTTCTGTGCTTTGATACATATTTGCAGGTTTTCATGAGAGCAAACCCAACCCAAAATTGACCCAACTTTGACCAAAACTACTAAATTGGACCTGCTTTTCAGTTGGCCCATTACTCCCCATCATCTCCGAAAAATCTGGCCCATTATCTCCAACCTTACTCAACCGTCCTTTCACCTACTACAAAACCATTTTTACCCTAATTGAGTTTCACTTTCACTCTCACCAACAAAAGCTCTAAAACTCACACTACTCCCTCCCGCTCTTTTTGCTCATCATCGAACTCAACATCAAACTTAACCATGTCTAACCCTTCCAAAACTCCCACTATCGTGATCAAAATCTTCCAATCCACCTACTCAGCTCCGATTCGAGCCGAAGCTCTGGATTTTGAGATTCCGGTTAAAGAATTGGCTCTTGTTGATGAAACTGCTCCAGCCACTTTCAATCTCTCATAGGAGACGGTCCATGATACTCCCTCTCCGAACGGGAACTCTGAATTCGCTGCTGAAACCCTGCTGAAACTTGGCTCGTGTGAAAAATTGGAAGAAGACCAAAAACTGGGTGATGAAACTGATGATGCTCCGACTGGTGACATTCCTCTTCTTGAGGATAATTTAGAATCTGAAAATTTGGGAGAAAATCATGAGGAAATCATGAACAATGAGACTGAAGATGTGCATGTTGGAATAGAAGAAAATGTTGACATCGAAGCTGACGATGATGTTGATGTCAATGTTGAGAATGTTGCTGAGAGGGCTGAAAATAATTCTCAAGATTATGAGAGAACACTAACTGATAGCATGGATGTTGACCACACTGTTGGGTCAATATCAGTTGTGAATCAAGATGCTGAAAAACCCCCTTCTCATCACAATGAGGAAATTGGCTCGGAGGATACTGAAGGCTTTGAAGATTTTGTTGCAGATGACCCAACTAACTCTGAGGATGAGTCCATGGTTGCTATGGAAGAGGTAATTGCTGAAACTGATTTACCTGAACATATAATGGAAATTGGTGAGGGTTCTGATTGGGAAGATTCAGATCCTTTTGATTACTGCTTTTAATCCAATGATAACTCTTGAAAATACAATGAACGACTACTAGATCAATAGATGTAGAAAGGATGATTGATGAAAAGGAGTTTCAAAAATACAACTTGATTGAATTCTTGCATGATAGAAAGTTGTATAATGTTGTCACCTCATATGCCCCTATGTTGCTGCTGTGGTGAAAGAGTTTTATGCTAACCTGCTTGATTCATTTGGAGATCCTAAGAGCAAGAAACATCATATTGTTTTTATGAGAGGAGAGGTATACACCATTAGGGCTGAGGACATTAACTATGTACCGTATAGAAAGAGGAGGGATGTTCAAACCCCTTTGGAGGTTACTTTGGATGATGTAGCTAAGGAATTCACTCCGAACAAGGTTCAAACATGGGAAAAGAGTACACTGCCCTTGAAGCATTTCTCTTCATTGGTATTAGTGTTGGCTAGGCTGTGCATCTATAACTGGTTACCCACTACCAACAATAACTAGCTGAGCCAAGAAGCTGGAACATTATTTTATATGATCAAAATGGGGGCTTAATGTGAACTTGGGAGAATGGATCCTTGGGCACTTAGATAGCTACAAGAACAGAGGAGATGTTGGCCACCTGATTCTACGAGCAACAATATTTGTTGTTCTAAAACTCAAGGTCTGAAAGTGTTTGAAAGAGAAATCTATGAGAGTAAATTTCAAAAAGTTGGGGTAAATTGACAACTTTTGGCCACTATTGAAAGGGTATGTGATCTCCCTTGGGTTGCTCCTGCTGTGGATGAGGAACATGAAGCCATGAATGAAGACAGTGAGCATGCTGCTGCTCCTACCGATGAAGCTGGTCCTTCCAATGTTGCTACTGAGACTAGCAATGTTGAGGTCAATGTTGACAACATTGTTGATCCAACACTCATTCCCTGTGTTGAATCTATTTATGCAGGTACACTTTCTGAAGGAGACAAGATGGCTTTGATGCAGATCAAAGAATTAGATGCCCCGAATGTCAGATTTCAGGATCAAATCACCAACAACTTGAAGTTTAGAGCCTTCCATGTGTCTTCTTTTTCCTCATAAGAAGGGTGTGATTAGACTTGAAGGCATTTTTAAATTTCTATTAACTCTAATTTTTATTTGTCTGTAATAGTTAGTAATTCAGTACTCTCTGCACTTTATTTTGTTATCTTCTTAAGGAGGAGACTGACCATTAAGAGAGAGTTAGTTCTAATTGTTTTGCATGCTTAAATTGACCTAAAGGCTTGCCTTGCGGTCTTCTAATGTTTTGTGAAGAAAGACTAAGATCAAGGGGGAGATTGAAAGTGTCATTGCATAATGCACTTTATATATTAATCTTGTCTTTCTTAATTAGTTCAATGGTTGTGTTTGTTTGAGTGTTTATTTTGCATAAAACAACCTTGATAATTGGACTAATTGCAGATCGAAGACTTCCTTTAAGAAGAAGCAAAGAGATCAACCACAATATAGAAAGAATCTTCAAGACAATGACTAGGAGGAAATATATGGAAAAAGATCTTCAATGTTGAGACAATTTCCTTCTAGCAGCCTGCCCAACAAACCAAAGAAGAAAACTTCCTTACTGCAGCTTTCCCTTCCATGTCGAATATGGAGTAGTCGAAGACTATATATAATCGAAGAGAAGCTGCTTTGCGAGACTGCACACACATACATCGAGATTATATACATTCATATACTTGTGTGTCTTGCTTTACTAGATTTATACTTTTTATCATATTGTGGATGTTCATTAAACATGTCTTTGTGAATCATTCGACGTGATATTGACTAGAATAGGTTCTTTGTTCGAGTTTATTCTAGGTCTAGTTTTTCGTGAGTTGATCATTCGTTTTGTGCTTGATCATATACTCCTTGTTTAATTCAATTATTTTGACTAGTGGAAATTTAGCCTACAACACCGTAAGCATATTTTATATATGCTGGCTTGATTTGTGGAAATCTATATGTCAATCCGCTGCAATTTATTCTACACAGATAATCATTGTTGACTGCATTGTTGACTCATCACTGGAGTCAACATCGCTTACTGCTCCATTACAAATACCGGTCCAATAGTTCTAACACCTTGTTTAGATTTTAAAAGTTATTTAAAGTTTTAATATCGACTCAGTCAAGTATTGAGAACAATAGTCAATGAGAGCCAAGATGCGTTTGTACCTGGTCAACAGATACATAAACATATTTTGCTGGCATATAAGTTACTTAGAGGCTTTAATCTAAAGAATGGAACTCCTAGATGTATGCTACATATGGACCTCCAGAAAAGCATATGATACAGTCGAGTGGGAAGCTTTAGAGGGTATTTTGTGTGAAATGAGCTTCTTTCCACAATTTATCAAATGGATCATGATTTGTGTTACGATTGTGTCCTACTTGTATATGGTTAATAATGGTAAGCTTACTCGCATTCTACAGGCACGAAGTGGGTTACGACAAGGCGATCCACTATCACCATTGTTGTTTGTACTCGTGATGGAGTATATGTACATGATTATGCATGGATTACGTCATGTGTCGGGTTTTAATTATCACTCCAAATGTGAGAAGTTGCATCTAGTTAAACTTAGTTTTGTTGATGATTTGGTATTTTCGATGGGTGACACGAGATCAGTTGAACTACTTTTGGAGGCTTTCGACTCGTTCTCTAAATTCATCGGTCTAATGGTCAATCCAACAAAGTGTCAGATCTTCTTTGGAGCAGTTCCAAAAGAGGTACACCATATTGTGAAGCAGCTCACAGTTTTTCGGTAAGGAGCTCTCCCTGTACGGTATCTAGGGACCCTGTTAACAAGTAAGAAGCTTACCATCATGCAATGCCAGTCACTGATTGATAATCTGGTTGTCCGAATAAGACATTGGAGTGCCAAGCTTTTGAACTGTGGAGGTCGCATATAATTATTAAAAAGTGTGTTGTTTGCAGTCACTAATTTTTAGCTCCAGTGTCTCCCCTTGCCTAAGCATATTTTGCAGATGATTGAAGCTATATGTTGATCTTTCGTATGGTCAAATACGGGTCGTATATCACTAGAAAGGCTCCGGTTGCTTGGGAAAAGGTATGTGCACCAAAGAAACAAGGTGGACTACAAATTATTGATTTGCAAATTTGGAACACGACGTGTATGCAAAAGCTTCTTTAGAATCTATGTGGTAAGCATGACAATCTCTGGGTAAAGTGGACCCATGCATGAGCATTACATACCCAAGATGAATATCCTCACGCACCATGTACTATATAGTAGCTTCTAGATTATTAAAGGTATTATGAAGTGTAGAACACTGATTGATCAAAATAGGACTTGAGATAGGATGCTTGCTCTACCCAAATATAGGATGGGGATGATGTATACATCACTCATAGAGGTACGTGCAAAAATGGAATGGAAGGTCCTGGTGTTCAGTTGCATTGCAAGGCTAGGAGCACGGTTTGTTACATGGTTAATGTGCCACTATGGGCTCACCACTATGGAACGCCTCATGCGGTTTAACATGGTGGATGATGCTAATGTTGTTTTTGTTCGAACCCGGAGAGCCAGACCCATCTTTTGTTCGAATGCAGGGAGACAAAAACTGTTTGGATGTACTTCGATGGTTGCGATTCCAACACACCCCTAGGGATTTGAACACATAATTACATTAGGTTTTGCAATGCATCAAGGGCAAGAATTGGAGGAGTCAACTATTGAAAATGACCTTTATGGAGACCATATACGAAGTCTGTAAGCATAAGAGTAATAAATGTTTTGGTAATAATAATAATCATATTTTTGTTTCCCAACATATTATTGAGGTGGTTACATATGGAGCTTGGTTGGTGTCACGGCTTCGACCCGTGTTAGGTGTATTATGTTGTTTTAGTCAGAGCAATGTACTTTTAATTATTATAGACGTCGTCTTTTAGTTCGTATTTGCTTTTAAAAATCGATAATATATTCTAGTTAAAAAAAGAAAAAGAGAAAAGAAGTATGGAATAGATTAATAGAATAGACACACTACTTTTTCTACTTTTTGGGAGAAGAAAGCTGCCTGTCTGTATGTATATTATCTAGCTGCTTGGGTTTGTTTGTACTTTCGCTTCATCATATCATATATACTAGTACTATTCTAATTACAGAGAGAGCATAATTGTTTGTGCATGAGCAACTAACCCAATCTGAGATAGACCGATCTATCGATTTCCTCTTCTTCTCTCACTCTCCGATCTCATCAATCACCGGAAAAACCGCGATCGCTACCCATGGGCGGTACGTCTCCGATCCAATTTCTCTTCAATGGCGATTGTTCGATTCTTATTCACTTTTATCTCGATGTTAAACCCTATCAATTGATCATCTGCTTTCATTAATTATCAATCACTAGCTAGGTTACGATATATCATTAGCTTAATTAACTGCTTTCCAGTTTCTGTTACTTTATCTTAGGGGTCAATTTCGCTACTCTTTCGTCTGTTTATCTTGTGACTTGTTGCCTTTATTTATTGCTATTAGGGGTTTTTGTTCCTTATAGGACTGTGATTCAGTTCATGTGTTGATTCATACAGATAATAACAATTCGATCGTTTCTCTGCTTATTATTATATTCAATTTGTCACTTGGATTTTCATATGATGCTTACATGTAAATGCTTGATTAATAGTGTTTATGAACAAAATAATGATTATTTCTGCATTGGATTTAAGCTATCATCCAGTGCTGTCCGGGAATTTTGACATATTTCCTTCTGAATTATGATCTTTTATTGTATTGGATTCCGTAAAACTGTTGATGATACCTTGAGGTCTGATTTTCTGTTAGTTTTATCTTTTGCAAATGTTTTCTGTTTTCTGATTGATTTGTTTACATAGTTCTGAATTATATGCTGTTAGTTCATGCTAAAACAATTGGGGTTTTGTAAATACAGAGAATAATGATGGTCCTTGCTCAACTCACCTCATAGATGGGGATGGTACGTTTAATACAACAGGTGTTGAACAGTTCATGAAGGAAGTTAAGCTGGCCGAATGTGGCCTTTCTTATGCCGTAGTAGCCATTATGGGTCCTCAGAGTAGTGGTGAGAACATTTTCGTTTTAAGGCCACATTCATGTTGAACTCGACTGGATTATATGATTTTCTTATTCAGATTGAACTCATTGTTTGACGGGTAACATCGAATGTTAGTACAAATTAAAGTCCTCACTCTATATGACTGTACGAATCCTGTTTTGGAGAGGGCATTGGACTTTATTATACTTTGATTTTTAAATTATTGTTTCCGACTACTAATCATTTATGCCTTTTCAATATCTTCATAATTTTGACAGGAAAAAGTACATTATTGAATAACCTTTTCCGCACCAACTTTAGGGAAATGGACGCTTTTAAGGGGAGGTATGCACATCTAACTCTTTTCACTTCTTTTTTGCTATTTAATCTGAATGTACTGATACCATTGAATCTGATATCGTTAGGTCCCAAACCACAAAGGGAATTTGGATGGCACGATGTGTTGGCATTGAACCTTGTACTATTGTAATGGATTTAGAGGGTACTGATGGGAGAGAACGAGGAGAGGTTTGTATAATTTCTGGTTGGCGCATTATGTCTTGCTGTGTGATGTGTGCACTGCATTTCATGGTATACTGCCAGCATTTTAGATCTTATTCTTCCATTGGCCACTCATTCACATAGAAATACAATTGTTCCATATCACTTCTGAGTTTCAAATCTTTTGTTGAGATTGCAGCTATATTTTTTTCTGCCTTGAGAATAGATACTGGAGACCATCCTCTAGCCAATAAATTTGTGTAATTTTCTGTCATATAGAAGTCTGGGTAGTGCATAATATTAAGAATTTTCAATTTCTTTTAGAAATGTATTACCAGAAAATTCCATCTTGGACAACATTCTAATAGATATGACTTTGATTTTGTACTACTAATCGATTTCTTTTTAAACATCATTGCTCATGCTCATTTGTAATTTCAGGATGATACTGCATTTGAGAAACAGAGTGCTCTTTTTGCACTTGCTGTATCAGATATAGTGCTGATAAATATGTAAGATTCTTGCATATCATTCATTACAAGTGATCTACATGGTTAGTTGAACTACATGACTGACTTTTGATGTTTCCAAAATGCTCTGTACAGGTGGTGTCATGACATTGGACGTGAGCAGGCTGCAAATAAGCCTCTCCTGAAAACAGTTTTTCAGGCAAGGATCAGTGTGCTGTTTGTGAACAATTATAATACTACAATTGTTTGCTGATTTATCTATATGGCGAGCAGGTTATGATGAGATTATTTAGCCCACGGAAGACAACTTTGATGTTTGTGATTCGTGATAAAACTCGGGTATGCAGTATGCTCAGCCTCCTCTCTCTTTTCATCATCTTCTATTTTCAACATTGTATCCCTGATATTTTTAGACCTGATCCCTTTTATTGAAATTTTATTGTTGCAGACACCTTTGGAGAATTTGGAACCAGTACTGAGGGAAGATATTCAAAAGGTATTATTGCACCTTTTTATTTTGTTTTATATATTATATTAGTAGCTTATACATCTATAATCATGTATTTTGCTGCCACTGTGAGTGATGGAAGCCTGTAAGAATCCTTCAATATTAGTAGATCAATTACTCTTTGAGATTATTTCATATTCTAGTTCAGTTAGAATTTCTATTCTCTGATATTTCATCTATACTTTAGTAGCATTCTCGATTAATTTGATTTCCGTATGCAAGTCTACCTCATAATCATACTCATTGCTGTTTTGCACACTTTCTGAAGATATGGGATTCTGTTCCTAAGCCAGAAGCTCACAGGGAAACTCCATTAAGTGAATTTTTCAATGTAAGCGTTGTTCATTGTTTTAAGTTTCATCATGCTGCGAAAGAGTTGTCAATGTAAGCACTCAAAGTTTGAATAAGTTTTCCTTCATAATGTTTGATGGCAGGTAGAAGTTGTTGCTCTCTCTAGTTATGAAGAAAAGGAAGAGCAATTTAAGGAGCAGGTTGGCTGTTTTGAATTATTGAAACTTACAATTTTGACATGCTCCACGATGAAAAGTTGCTTTTTTTACTTTGGATTATTCATCTCTGTGTATGTAATATGTAAATGGATTGTGGGAAGAAAAAAATAAATACACAAAGATTCATAATTTTTATAGACTTAGCACGTGGTTAATGTTTCTATGTTTTTTTCCCTCTCTCTTACTCTTTTATTGAAGGTTGCAAACTTGAGACAACGATTTTTTCATTCTATTGCTCCTGGGGGGCTTGCTGGTGACAGGCGTGGTGTAGTTCCTGCTTCAGGTTTTTCATTCAGTGCACAACAGATATGGAGGGTTATTAAAGAGAACAAAGACCTTGACTTACCTGCACACAAGGTTAGGATTTGCTCACTTCTTATTTCTGCCACACTCCTTAGATTATCCGTCCTGTTAGTCCTCAAGCTTAATCATGTTTTTTTATTCATTTTTAGGTTATGGTTGCCACAGTTCGTTGTGAAGAGATTGCGAATGAAAAATTCTCTTCTTTCATTTCAAACGAGGTGTTTATTCTCTGACGTGTAAAACTTCCCTTTGATGTTATTCTCACATTCACACTGGTCTTTTAAGTAATCATCACAACATCGATCGGTTCCTATGTAGGAATGGCGTGAATTAGAAGAAAATGTTCAATCACAACCAGTGCCAGGATTTGGGAAGAAGCTCTCTTCAATTCTTAATGTTTGTCTATCAGAGTGAGTGAAAAGAAAGAAAAAAAAATGCAATTATCCTTCCTTTCCTGGTTTCTCAGATGATTAAAATTTAAATGCATGCGAAACTGCTGTTTTGTGGGTGATAAAAAAAGTTCCAAATTTTGAGTGACAGAGATGGTTGTGGTATACGTAAAGTATTGCAGAATTTTTATAACTTGCATAACATCTCTAAATATACTTTGCAAGTATTTGTAGTCTTCATCACAAGCTTTACACTCGAAGTCAAGGTGTTAGGTCTTGGCTAGTTTGTGGATAATGGGCGACATATGTGGTTCTGCCCTGTCTTTGTACTTGGAAAATAGATTTTTGGACGGGATTCTGTTATGGTATATGAAAGATCTATGCTGATACCTATAAAGAGATTATATGGAATTTACATGACCAAGTAAATATGCTCTAAATATGATTGACAAACCATTAGACCACTCTTTCAAATCATATTGTTTCTAATTAGTATCTTACTGCAGTAGATATGATTGTGAATGCCTACGTTCTATTTTTCTTGCTTTTGTCTTATGTTTCAAATTTAGTCTCCTGCCGAGCTATTTACTTCTTATTGAACATCTAATATTTATTGCTGTTTTTGTTGTTGCATTTGCCTTGAGTCATCACCTCAGTGTCTTTGCCTTCTCAATCTAAACGTAAACCAAATGCCAAGACTTCTCATCCAAACAAAGGACATTCTAACTTGCATGCAGGGTCCAATTAATGAGTTACCTCACCTGTTGATGTTCACGTCAATTTGCACATCACATGTTGTTTCAATCAAACTTTCTGGTGAAAATTGAAAATGTGTCCTGGTCTACTTATGCACTAAGCCTCTAAGAATATGGCTGCCAAGATCTTTGTGGAATTCTATTTCAGTTTACCTTACAAGATGAACTGCTTCCATTTTATGAGTATTTTTTTGTTTTGGACTTCCATAATAGGTATGATTTTGAAGCCACATACTTCGAGGAAAGTGTTAGATCTTCTAAGCGGAAACAGCTGGAAGAGAAACTTTTGCAAGTAAGCTTTGCATTTTATTTTTCAGTTGTTAGATCTTCTAACCTTTGCAAGTAAACAGTCAAAGATAGTTCTGTAGCACTTTGTGTTTCTTCCATGTCATTCTTGGTGGCTCTCTGGTCTTTCCTATGTCTATGGTTGTATGATGTGACCTTTTGACTGCCTATATCCCACGTGCAGTTACGAGTGCGTCCACTGATGCTCTATATAGTTAAACTGTTATCTGCGTCAATGGTTGAACACCTCACATTTATGAAAAACTTAGAGTTGGACTTTTGTGTCTAAAAATTTTGTGCTTTTGATTATGCGGGTAAAAATAGACGATGATCTAATTTGTTAAATGTTCTTGATGACTCCATCCAAATTTAAATAGTTGTGCTGTTTAATTGCTTAACGAATAACTAAGAACATAAAATTTCATGCCATACCCTTATAATGGTGGAGAATTCTATTCTTCATAATTGGGCTTATTGTTGTTGTTATTGTTTTGTTAAATATATTCTATCGTGGACCAACTTGAACTATGATCAATGATCATGGGGAATTGAATGAATATATTCCTGAAAAAAAGTGGACATATGAAGTCCTGCTTTTGAGATCTATGTAAGTATCGGGCGCGTTCGCGGCGCTATAGCACATGGCAGCGACAGCATAGCTGTCGCGGTACAGAAACATATCGCGGGCTGTCGCGCCCGCGACCTGCGTCGCGTCGCAGCATCTCGCCCGCGACGCATATTTTGATATTTTTTTTTACCCCCATTTACAAAATATAATGGTAGAAATAAGAGGAAGAAAGGGAAATAGAGAAGAAAAGAAGAGAGAAACAGAAGAAAAGAGGAAAGAAGAAAGAGCAGTTGTTGCCTGCCTCATTTCCGGCCACTATTTCGGTGGATTAAAGATGACCTCACCTATTTTACTTCACTTCGCTTGCCTTTAGACTATTTATATGTAATATTATGTGAATATGGGTAATATTTGACTTAACAAGTATCTATATGGTCATTTTATAAATGGTGCTATTTTTTCACTTTACTTCACTATCCCGCCCGCGACCGCGATCCCCTTTTTTTGGGCCTGGAGATACGTGATTGACAACCTTGTTTGTAACTACAAATGGTTTTTGGATCTTCTTCATTTGAAATTCAATCTGAATCAAAGGTGTTCAGGGTCTTCTTTTTTGCTTTTTAGTTGGACACAACATCTATGTACTTCCTAACATACCTTGTTCAGCTATGCCTTGTGTTGTCTTGCATGGTAACTCTGCAGTGAGTGATTTCTATATGTGACTTATTTGATAGCAGCATGCATTTTTTTATTGATATATCAAGAGTTGTCCTGCACATTTTGGCAGTTGTGTGTACTGATAGACAGTTATTATTTGTCTTTTCCCTTATTTATCTCCTCTTACAATTTCTGCATCCCTTAATTTTTTTCTTTTGGCTGTATTAGCTTGTCCATCCAGCATATCAATTCATGTTGGGACACATACGCTCTGGAACCTTGGAGAAATTCAAAAATGCATTTAATAGTGCTTTGGATGAGGGAAAAGGATTTGCTGCGGCTGCCCGTGACTGCACCAAGTATTTTATGTACCAGTTTGATGTATCATCTGCAGGTACAACTGTTGCTTATATGTGCTATATTATGCTCTGTATATTAACTTTTGTTGCTTGGTGTGATTTTATAATGTTATGCCGGACAAGGAGCCTGCAATGACATTTGTTTAGTGAGTGGGAGTCCTTTTTATTGGTTTCCTTTGAAACATATAACCACAAGTATAGACTAGTTTGATCTAAATTTGATATAAATGCATAACGTATTTTTTTATACATTTGATAAAGAATGATGTAATGACCAAGGAATATGTGGTGAAGAGTTTATGTACGAGTTACCTGATTCACATTCTGCTTGATGTAGTTTCCTCAAATTAATTGCACTGCATTATCAATAATTTTATGCAAGTAAACCTATCACCTTCCTTCTGCCAGAGGGTTGCTCCCATTGCAAGGACACCCTAGCTAGTAGCTACTCTCTTTTATCCTTGAAATCTGAATATAATATCAAATCTGCCTTCATATATGGCATTAAGCTCTTCCACATGCAAAAGTCACATATGAGTAGGGTTTATATGCAGATCGAGGATTGTTGCATATGTGTTCCTACTGAACCCCCCCCTCTACTTCTAGTAGTTTTATATCTATACGCATTAATGGAGGCTATGCATATGGTGATTACCATGATTCAGTAATCAGTAGTAGGATTTATAAAGGTTAAGATTTTATTAGGGTGGATCACATCTGGCACCCTGGCTAGATGTTCTAATTACATCTGAATCCCACTTAGTCAATCAATCACATATACAAACATGGTAGATGATTTTAAGTACATTTAGGTCCTCGAATTTGACTTTTCACAAACTTAAACCCGGAAAAGTCTGTTATGTCCCTGCTCAAATTATTGGGTTTTGTATGCTGCCAAACAGCCTTATTTGGCACACGTGCACACGGCATGTGAGGACCTGGGTGTAATTGATATTTACGTATTTGGTACCCAAATGTAATTAAATAATGGCCGTTAATTTTGAAAATATAGACGTTGGAATTTATATTTTTAGTATTTATACCTCATTTGGGGCTCATTTTGCTGCTAATTTAGTGTAGGAAGTGCATATTGTCTTAGAAAATGAATGTTTAACTGGAATTTGTATCATGGCCAATTTGCGGAAAGCGAACGGTTCTATCTGTTTCAAAGTCTACGGGGAGATTCTATTGAAGATGTCAACTACATGGCATGTCAGAATGGTATACGAGCAAGAAGATGTGCAAACACCACAAGGAATGGGAGACTTGATTGAAGCAAAACTTCTATGTGAATTTGTTCAACCAAAACATCCTAGACACAATGTGCAACAACCAACACAAGAAAAATAAATAATTAAAAAACAAAATAAAAATTAGTTATATATAAATATAACTATAAGAAATTAGAAAAAATATTCATATTTTAAAATTGATTTTGAGAGAGATCTGTCATAGGTATATTCAACTGTGTACATTTTATTTAAAAAGGAAGCTCCATAGAGGAGGAGGAGGTGGAAGAAGAAAAAGGTATTGTTTTATTTTTTTTATTTTTATATATATGTAATTTAAATATTTTTATCTTATTTAATGATATTTTAAAACTTTTTTTTTATGTTTCAAAATACTAATAATTACTTTTTATATTTTTTATGAAAATTTTAAAAATATCAATATTTGAGTATCCAAGGGTATATTTATATTTGACTACCAAGTATATTTATAAAATTTATAATTGGAGAGTATCATGAGGAAGAAGACGATTTTGCCGGGTTAGTCTAAGGCTGTGTTTGTTTCTCAAAATTCCGAAAATTTGAGATAAGCTGGTCAACTCAAAACTTGAAAATTGGACTCAAGTGTAATTGTTGCAATAAGAGGGACTAATCTGTGACGGATGTCTCCTTGAGGGGCCCTAATGGTAATAGACCCATTTTATTATAAAGGCTTTGTACAATTTTAGACAAACAGTCATGGACTTTGATCTACATTTAGTAGTAGTTTTAATGATGTTTCAAACTAATGGTATCAGAGTTCTATAATCTTGCTGAGCAGAAAAGTTATATGAACTGAACAGTGAACAGTAAGCCGGGATGAATAAGTGTATCATCGTCAGTACTGAAAAGAGTAAATTCCTATTATATTTCGGTGCATTATTCTCTTAGAAAAGTGATAATGCTTGGAGCAAGCAGTGAAGTTATTTGATCACCTATCAGTAGCCCTGGATACATAAACTTACCGGGCTTCATATTCTGGAATCAGCAAACCCTGGTTTGATAGATCTGGTGAAATTCTTTAATTGAGCATAGCGAATCTGGATAATTATTAGATTGGGGTTTATATTAAGAAATATCTGCACCCTATTTGGATTCTACTCTACAATTAGAAGAAAAAGAGCTAATGTTTGTTTTTCCCGTAGCTAAGCATCATATTCTTTTAATCAAGATGATTGAATATTTCATTTGATATAATCTCAGATATTTTCATTTAATCAAGATGAGTGAATATTTCATTTCATATGATCTCAGATACTGACATTGACCAAGCCAATTGGGACAATTCTAAAGTAAGAGATAAACTCCAGCGTGATATAGATGCACATGTTGCTGCTGTTCGGGAAGTAAAGTTGTCTGAACTGACAAGCCTGTATGAGGTAAGTTTTCTGCCTTGTATATATACGATTTTTTGTATTTTTATCCCTATTTAACTACCTGATGCTCCTTTATATAGTATCAATATTTAGATTTTGGTAATGTTTTGACTAAAAATCGGTATGTTACACCATGGTGTATTTCCCAACTTTGAAATGATTAGGTTGTAACTCGTCTCATAGTGGAAGGGAGTTTGAATTTTTGATAAGAGTTGGTTTCAAGTTGTAAAATGTGTATTGCTGTATGTGTTTATGCCTTACCATTTTAACTGATAAAATTCATTTGCAGGCAAAACTGAATGAGGCATTATCTGGACCAGTCGAGGCTTTGTTAGATGGGGCTAGTGATGATACATGGCCTGCGATAAGGAGACTTCTGCAGCGTGAGAGCGAAACAGCTGTGTCAGGCTATGCTAGTGCACTTTCTGGTTTTGAAATGGACGATGTAACAAAGGAAAAGATGCTTGTGAGGTTGGAGACTCACGCTAAAGGTATAGTTGAAACAAAGGCAAAAGACGAAGCTGGAAGGGTTTTGATCCGTATGAAAGACAGGTATTGCTGAGCTTTGTTATGTGAACCTAGTGTCCTTCAAATATTGAGTTCCTGACCGCGTATATACATAACCATTGTTTTTCTTTTTCCAGGTTTGCAACATTATTTAGCCATGATTCTGACTCAATGCCACGCGTTTGGACTGGGAAGGAAGATATTAGAGCAATCACTAAAACTGCACGCTCTGCTGTATGATATTCTACTATTCATTGCTGTTGGGAGTATCCTTTCTCTTATTTTATGTTATGTAGTAGTAATTCTTAATTTTGCTTGGTGCCAGTCTTTGAAGCTGTTATCTGTTATGGCTGCCGTACGATTAGAGGATAATCCTGATAGCATTGACAAAACCTTGGCCCTTGCGCTTGTGGACCCCAAGGCTTCAACATCTACAAATAGGGGTCTTTCAGTGGACCCTCTTGCCTCAAGCAGTTGGGAGGAGGTAGCAAGCTATAGCCATCATCACTTTTTTATCCATCTTTATAATTTAAATTAGATCGTTTTTTGTTACCGTAGGTGTAAGGTTTCATGTTGTGATGGTATCTTTCGGGCCAACTTAAAAATGGAACATATTCGAGACTCTTCTGAAACAAAATCTGTTGAAGCAGAAAAAAATTCCAATTGTTATACAGGGTTTCCAAACACATGTTTCCATTTCTCTAGAATGGACGGTATAATACTTTGGGAGTCTCTACAAACAGCTAAATCATTGTTCACTTGTGTTAACCACTACTAGTATTTAATTGGTACTTCTTGCTGATAAGAGTATTATTTTGTTTGCTAATTGCTTACTTCTATCTCATTCCCAAATGTTTTTGCTTTATAGCATTCTTAATAATTGGTATACCTCTGTACCCTTAATTTATGTTCATTAAACCTGCTCTTGTCTGCCTTTTAAGTATAAATCTGAAGAAATGTTCTATGCTGCATAATCTTTGCTCATGGTTGAATGAATGTTCCCAGGTTCCGTCTTCAAAAACATTGATAACACCTGTCCAGTGTAAATCTCTGTGGAGGCAATTTAAAGCTGAAACAGAATATACTGTGAGTCAAGCCATCGCTGCTCAGGTAACTTCTCTTTCAGGATGCTCCTGAAAGTTTTGGCTGTGTTGTATTTAGTGCTTGCATGGATTTAATTTGTGTTTCCCTCGGCAGTTACAAATGTTGTGTTATATTCAATTTTCCAATTGACCCCATTGGTTGTTTTTTCCTCCCATGATATGTTTACTTCTCAACCTCAGGAGGCTAGCAGGCGAAACAACAACTTTATGCCACCTCCATGGGCAATTGTTGCCTTGCTTGTGTTGGGCTTTAATGAATTTATGACCCTTTTGAGGTACTTTATAGTGTATATTTCTATCTATACTTCACCGGTTCATCCTACATCACAGTTATGTCTATGGGTCTTCAATTCCAAGTACCTAAGTTGATTGTCTTAAATTTCTTCTTGTTGTGGTTTTACTTTATGGACAGGAACCCATTGTATTTGGGTGTCATTTTTGTTGGCTTTCTGTTAGTGAAAGCGCTTTGGGTACAAATGGACATCTCTGGTGAATTCCGCAATGGAGCTGTAAGTGAACCTTTCTCTGTTTTATGTATTCCGCTCTTTCACCTAGAATATATCATCGTGAAGTATTGGATTTATGCTGTGTAACTTTGACATCTTACTCATTTCAAAATTCAAAATGTACCGACTCCGGATGATATATAAATTGCATGTGGCATGGATATTACAACACATTGTTTTTGTTTATGTATTTGAGGGAGTACTATTTAAGTTTCTGAAAGAGATCTATTCTCTTACTCGGAACTATATTTCCCTGCCATGTAATGATTGTGTTCCATTGACATAAAAGTTTGGTTTTGTTGAATACTGGTCTTAATCTGCATAATCGTCCTTTGGCTGCAGCTACCTGGAATCCTCTCCATATCCACCAAATTTCTTCCCACCATCATGAACCTTCTCAGGAAACTTGCAGAGGAAGGACAGACGCCTGCGAGCAGTGGTCCTCATCACAATGCTCCCAATCCACCGAATACCGCACAAAGTGGAGCAAGTAATCTGTCTTCAAGTGCCTCCTCTGAGGTAGTTTCATCAGAAAATGGGGCGGAATACTCTAGTCCGTCAGAACATCATAAAGCACAGTAGTGAGTGAATAAGCTGCCGAATTGTCAGGAGAGTAAATCATCCATAATTGTTTGGAACACAATGATTTGAGCACTAATGGTTGGTGGTGAGAGGTTTAAAACCTAGCAGTGAGGAATGAAACAGTGAGAAGGATGATGATATTGTCTTTTACTTTTGCTGTCCACAGTTTATCGACCACTATTTAAGTCGATTGTATTGTAGAAAACCAGGTTCATATTGGCCTGGCTTTGATGGTATTCTGCTTCCGGTTCGGTTTTTGTATCATTAGAGTTAAAAAAGTCTTCAGGTTGTATTTATATATACTGGAAACTTAAGAACCCCATTTTGTACTGAAAGAGAAGTGTGATATTTGTATAAGCTTAAAATTGCAAAATTTGCTAGCTCCCCAGCCTTTGATGATGATCAACTTTTTAATTCTAATTGCAATGATGTTAACTTAAAGATATCCCGTAAAGGTTCAGTACTTTTTACATCTTCATTGAATGAGTCACTTCTTCTGAACTTGCGGTGTAAAATAAAAAGACACTTTTAATTCCTACATGGGTATGCTAAATCATGGAATTTTTTTCTAACTGTTGCAAATCGGTTGACTACCTGAAGTAGACGAGTGAGTTATTAACGTATCAAAATAATAACATATGTAACATGTTAAAAGAAAAAAACATTGCATTTTATAACCTTTAAATCTTCAATAAACTAACCCACAACAATAAGAGAAATATAACACAATCTCAAATTTTAATACGAGTAATCAAAGTACATAAATTAAGAAGTAAATGAGTATGAAGATCTATTATTATTAATTTAATACAATGAAATATAAAATACATACTAGTAACATATACAACGGGCGGGTAGACGGGTTTGCGTGTAACATCCCACTTACAATGACAACTTTAAATAACTAAATAAATAATTCTAAAAGTATTATTATGACAATCATCTTTTTAAATTATTTTTAATTTTCGTACTTAAATTTTAACTTAATTGTTATCATTATTTTATATAATTTTAGGTCCGAATTGTTGTTAGTTTTGATTTAAACCGTTTTATATCTAATTAATATCCTATAAAAGTTCAGTTAGCGTAATACAAACTGCACCAATTTATAATGTATAAGTATTTAACATCTTAAATATATATCATCCTTACTAAAAATTTATATAAGCAGACTTGTCCAATTAATTTATATAAATAACATAATAACAATTATATATGTATCATCCTTATTAAAAATTTATATAAGCAGACTTGTCCAATTAATTTATATAAATAACATAATAACAATTATATATGCATCATGCATGGCACGTTAATTATATGACTCTTATATTTTCATGTAAACGTGTCACTCCTTTGTTACTATTTTATTGATGATGATCATTAAGTACCTCATTTTATGGCTTTTGTCTTTTCTAACTATCTTTACTTAATTAGTACTTATTGTTCCATTTCTCACCATTTTCCCGTCTACAATCACAAACATACACTACCACAATTTCCTGTATATGTTCAGCTCACGAACAGAGGACTAGTATTGTACCAACCAATTAGCCCTCGATCAATCCATTAGTAACATATATGAAATTTTTTTCAAAGAACCTTAGGTGCCGCAGTCGTGAATAAATCAAACGAGCCAGAAGCGTAATTAAGCACGATCTAGAAAGCTACAGAACTCCAAAATAATGATTCGATGCATCACCCAAATATGTCAAGATCAGCCGTGCTTAAGATTCACCATGGCAAGGTGACGTAAGTAAGTAGGAGTAGCTAAAGCTATGGAGATCAATCTGTGTTGGGGAATTGGTTGCAAGAGGCTGTGGTTGCAAGAGGCAATAAAAAAGAGAGTCAAAATGTTTATGTATTGTAAAGTGTTAAGTGGATAACTTTGAATAACTAAATGTTTAATTTCAACCGATTGATTTTACGTGTTCTTTAGTTCGTTGTGAAGTGGGATGTGCAAGCTTCGTAACAGTATAAGATACGGGAGGTAACCAATTCTAGATGTGAATGGTAAATTGGTTTAATGTGAGCTAGTTGGGACTTGTCTTTTGCAAGTGTTTCACGTTGAAAATATATGGAAGGAAAGAGTGGCATAAATGTATTCCTGTGTTTACTCTTGTTCACAGTGTGTATTGTGGTTATGAAAAACTTCCTACGCGCGTAGAGGAGAAAATTTGAACTAAAAATTTTCAAGAAAAAACGTTCAAACATTTCTTTTTACTGCAATTTTTCATGGAGCACAACTTTTGACCTTCCATTTAATCTTCCAGATTGTTCCCCTTAAATGAGAAGAAGTTTAATTTCAAAAATTGAAACCTCCCCACAACTACTGATGTTAATGTGAAAATTAAAACATCAGTTACGAATTTTGGATTAATGTCTATCTAGCTGTTACGATTTTTCTCAGCTATATATATTCCCAGTCCTCACTTGTTTGGGCAAACCAGAAATTCTCCTCTCCTCTCTGTTTTCCTTCTGCACTTTAGATATTCGAGTGTTATTCACCACAGAAGTTCGATAGAGCTTATGTTGCTGAGCTTCCAGCGATGGCTGAGATTGGGCGTTGTACCTTGGGAGCTAATTGTCCAAGGAAGGCCTGAAGCTTACTATAAGCGAACAAATTTAGCTTAAGGGGAAGTGGTGTCACTGCTGACTTGTCCAGGATTAAATCCGAATTCTTTGTTTCTTGTTTTTTAGTTTGTGATCAACCTACAGTAAGTGTGATAGAGTTTCTTCTCTGTACTGTTCGATTACTCTTGTTACTAACAGTTCTTGCAGCTACAATCTTAACCGGATCCAACAGTCTTAAGCTAAATTTTGTGTTTATTTTTCATAGTCCGGTTACTAATTGTTTAATGTCTTTTTGTAGTAACAATGACTACTGACGGAATCTCCAGCAACACTGCTCCCGAGAACAATGGCTCTGAAAATATTCCTCCTACCGGTGCTAATACCGTGATTCACGGGCCTTTTCCACTTTGGACAAATGCTCACTCACCCTATCCAGTTTGGCCAGTTTGATAAACCGAAAAAGTTTAAGGGAGGAAATAATTTTAAACTTTGGAAAGAAAATATATTCTTTTTACCTTACTGCCTCCCAACCCGGTTTGTCATTGATGACAAACCTGTGGTGGATACGGCTGCTCCTAATACCGTGGAAACGTGCTAAGTGTGGGAAAATAGCGACTATTTGTGTTTCCACAATATACTTCTGAGTCTCCACACTATACTACCTGAAACATAAGAAGAGGAAATGGCCTTGAAGATTTAATCCTGAAGCTGAGGATTGAAAGTGATGTGAGAAAGGCTGCGAAGAAGTCATATGCTAATGTTTCTAAGGCTAATGTTGTTGAGGCTGAAAGCTCTCGAGCTTCCAAGAGAAAGCGTGTTGACCCCAAGACTTCTGCTCCAAACTAGAATTGGGTTGGGGATTGTTATGTGTGTGGTAGACCAGGCAACAAGGCTAAAAATTGTAACGTCGTGCTAATAACAATCGTAGTAACAATGTAATAACAACAACAACAACAATAGAAACCAAAGGAATAATAGAAATGGCAATAATAAACGTAATGGTAATGGTAATGGTAATAACAACAAGAGGGCTGGCCAAGCTAATGTTGTTGTTGCAGGTAGTATGGGTATTACTCAAGGAACGGAGAAAATGCATATAAGTACTATTGTTTCCGAAGTGAAATTTGTTAGGGGAAACTCGATGGATTAGTGGGTGGACACTGGGGCCACTCAACACATTTGTGCAAAAAATGGATGTTTAAAACTTATCAACCTCTAACCAATGAGGTGTGCTACATGGAAAACTCTGTTGTGGAAAAAGTTGATGGAAACGGTACTGTGGCCCTTAAGCTGACATCTGGTAAGGAGCTGACTTTGACTGAAGTACTCCACGTGCCTGAGATCCGCAAGAATATGATCTCTGGATCTATGTTGAACAAGAAAGGTTTCCTTCAGTGTTTTGAGGCTGATAAATTTATCCTTACCAAGGATGGTTCCTACATAGGACAAGGTTATTTTTGTGATAATTTGTTTAAGATGGTTGCTACTATTGTAATTCCTGGTACTGAGCCTTACGGCGCAAATGTAACTGAGGCTTCCACTAGCTCAGATGGAAAGAATGTTGCCCAAGAGGCTAATGAGTATGTTAAATTTGCTTACTTGCCTGATTCCTTTAATTTGTGGCATGGTAGGTTAGGTCATGTGCATCATAAAAGCTTACAAAAATTAATTTCACTTGACTTACTACCCAAATTTAACATTAATAAACAATACAAGTGTGAGACTTGTATTGAGGTGAAATTAGCAAAATCATCTTTTCGTTCTATTGAAAGAAGTTCGGAGCCATTGGATTTAGTACATACTAATGTTTGTGATCTAAAGTATGTCCAATCACGAGGTGGTAAAAGTTACTTCATCACTTTTATCGATGATTGCACGAGATATTGCTATGTTTACTTAATGAGAAGTAAATGTGAAGCAATTGACATGTTTGTGCATTATAAGAATGAAGTTGAAAATCAACTTGGTAAGAAGAGCAAAATGTTAAGGAGCGATAGAGGTGGACAATATGAGTCTCCATTCGCTCAATTGTGTCCTGCCAATGGAATCATTCATCAAACAACCGCTCCTCTTACTCCCCTCAATAAAACATGATTGCTGAGAGGAAGAATAGGACCCTTAAAGAGATGATGAATTCCATGTTGTTAGGTTCAGAGGCACCCCAGAATTTTGGG
>JAYMSP010001230.1:0-34499 GCA_036897095.1 Plantago elongata
CGCCATGATTTGTAACGAGGAGAAAGCTCAGTCGATGCTGAATCGATTCATTACCATGAAAGCCGACGAGAAGAAGAAGCCCAAGGAGCGCCGACCCTTTCTCGCCTCCGAGTACCGCGACCTGGCTGAGGCCGACAAGTGGCGCCAGCAAATCATGCGCGAAATCGATCGTAAAGTCGCCGAGATTCAGAACGAAGCGGCTGGAAAGAAGATAACAAAGAACTGAAGAAGAAATTGAATTAGTGCTGGATTTCTGATTTCAGGATGTTTAATTGTAAAAAAGAGCTTCAACTTTTTTTTTTTAAACTGCCTCGCCTCGAGCCGGCGGTTTGCCGGTTCGATCCTGCTCGAACGGTTTTCTGAGAAATGTTTTTTGGCGGTTTTCAGTACTACAACAAACCGCTCGCTTGCAATTTTACGGTCGAAGCAGTTGGGCCGATCGGTCCGGTCCGGTTTTCAAAACATAGGTGTGTAGTAGTACATGAAGGCCGATCAAGTTGTGCCTCTTCAAATATAAAATGCATAGCTAACGTTGTTAAATTTCATACTTTGAACGAGTTACCCATACCCATGTCGTATTATTTTTGGGTGAATTCTATTTCTAGCTACTATCTAGCTATTTATTATTGGTACTGGTACTAGTTATCAGAGTGTATGGTGGTGTTAATCTTCCAAACAATCATAAAGTGCGTTACAAATTAAAACAAGTGTAGGTGTACAGTTTAATTAAGGCAATTACGGGTGTGCATTTAATTCGACGAATCATAGCTCGGCCAACTCAGAATTTTCCGATTACAACTATGCTTACGTGGAAATGCAACCCGTACACGACAGCATAAATTAATTGCAATTAATTGACCATCATAAAGTAACATCGTTCTGAAACTCCCAATTTTAATGAAACAATATTTACTGTAGTAATAATTACGAAAAAGTTTAAGCGGCTGAATTAATTACCTCGATCTGCGTTATAAACTCTAACCAGTTTCCTCCAATTCACTGACCAATGGTAAATATCTGGCTTTAATCTATCCACCAAACTTATTGGACAACGACCAGTGACCGATTATTTCAGCTTTCAATTTGGTATCAACATACACATACTTGTTACGCTTAGAGTTCTTAACGTTACCTTTCTTAACCACTTGTACCGGACATATTCATTAATATAGCTTTCGAATTTCAATTTTCAAGCTTTAAATCTTTTTAATTCACCTGCCCAAATGTTGATATGTGACTTCAATTTTGACACTAGCTTTAATATACTAATTCATGGTTTTTCTTATACAACGCGCTTTTTTTAATAAAAAGAGTTAGTGTTGTCGAATTATAGGAATACGAATTAAATGTTTGGAAATTCTCACCCGTAATATAATCCTGTTGGCCACATGTCAGATCCCCATGGGTTGAATAGTAATGTCAAGAGAGGCTTTAGTACTAAACACAAGTCGCTTATAAATACACCTACACATCCCTTTGTTCTGATGTCCAAACCTGCTGAAACCACAACCAAACTTGCCCTTTCATCACTTTCCAGTTTCCAATTCCACCATTAGAAAGAAAAAAATGGAAATGAAGAAAAACCAGCCAAAAGTAGCAAAAAAACTATGGAAACTCCTCCAAATAGTGCTATACATGACAAAGATCAGAACCATAGGCAAAAGCAAGGTAATTCTTGACCTCCAAACGCTTCTCAAACGAACCAAATCCAACCTCATCGACAACAACTACTACTCCGCCTTAACGTGTCGCTCAAACGACGGAAACATGTCGTTCATTTCGCCCCGGGAGTACGAGTTCAGCTGCAGCAATACTCCCGCACACAAAAACCGAAAAAGTCACAACAACCAGTACTATTACCGAGCTGAAGATCAAGCGAGTGCGGTTCAAAAGGTTCTCGAGATGTTGAACCGGAACGATTCCAACATCGAGGCCTCGCCTCTGAACCTGCCGGGTTTCGGGCACAGCCCTTACGCGGTGAGGCAACTTAGAGTGACGGATTCGCCATTCGCGACTACGGAGGTTGGCAGTGGCAGTTGCCAAGTGGACAAGGATTGTGAGGAGTTTATTAACAAGTTCTACAAGAGTTTAAAGAAGGAGAGGAGAATAGCAGCTTTGGATCAATCTCCATCGCCTTGCCATATGTGGGCTAGATGATCAGGTGATCTATCATCATCAATGAGCTAGCTATAGGGACCAAATTAATACTACTACACTGCAAGTAGTACTACTGTTACTGTATGTCTTTAAATTCTTGTTTTGCCATGGAATTTATTAGCTAGCTAGATTTCTTAGCCTCACCTTATCTGGAATGGAAAGTAGTTGTGTTTTTAACGACATTTTATTGCTATTGGTACCAAATCAAAGTACTACCGTATTGGTTTTGTTTTATATTGCTAATTGTGTGATTAACTGATCATCATAATTCGTTGTGTGAATTTAACTACTTTGGTTCTTTAAACCATATAATATATCTTTTATTGTTCTACATTAAAATAGCATTACACTTTTAAAAATGTCGTTTTAATTTTATAATTTATTTAATATTTCTTCTCTATTTTACAATAATAAAAATAAATCTTTAATTGTCATGCTAAAGAGTCACTTCACTCGTCAAAGTGTCGTTCACTATTACACTTTGTTTAGCACTTCTTCTCTATTCTCCTGCAACCGGCTACTAACCTCCCACCACACACAACACTCCTTCAGAATTTTTACAGATGCATTCCAAAATATATTTTCAAAAGGAATTGAAAACACTTTAGAACACGGCGAATAGGATTAGTCTAGGTGAATGTTGTGATTGTTGATTGAGTTCAGGTAAATAAACCAAGCTAGAATTGTTTAAATGATGTCAATGGATTCTGGGTAGTTTGAGGACTTTTAACTTTTTGGTGGATATTGTACCCATTAACAAGAATCAAGTCATTCAATGCATATGTATTTTATTTTTGCACATAAGTATTTGTATTATGTCGTTCTTTTAAAAATATTATATATTTACGATTATATTTTTCTCGCATAACTCCTTAAACTACTAAATTTGGAGACACCTCACACCTTATAGAAAATAGTAAAAGGTCTACATTACATACAAATTACTCATTTAAGTTGGTCCAAGCCAACTTACCCAACAAATAAAGTGAAGATACACTTTCACTTATGGATTAGTAATATTCAAAATTACGCTACTTTCTAAATTATAACTAGTGTACACAAATATGTAGATTTGTTTGCATTTACTCATCCAAAATACTAATATATTATGAAATATAATATGCGAGTTCGTATAAATTCAATTAATTTTATCAAATTTATAGGCACCGTACTAATGTATCATTTTTAGTTTATATATATATTGGTTGTGACTTTTATTGATAGGAAAAATATTGTGTGGAACTAAACTAGCTAGCACGCACATATAATGCACATAAAAGGAAAAAATCAGAAAGGATTCTACCTGCAATCTTATTTGGTAGTGCATCACTGTAAAAGTACTTGCTGTTTTGGTTATGTCTCGTGTATCAAACTCCAAAAGTGTACCATATTAGTTAGTGTGTAGTAAGTGTTACCATGTGCAATCCGAAGACCTTGGTTTGTTTAAATTTGTTATTCTTTTTCGTTCGGACGAAATCACTAATAAACTGGTTGAACTAGAATTTTAATTGAAACAACACTCCGTAAAATCCATACGATACATTAAGGTTACAACTTAATTACATGTTTGGTTAAGCAAATTTTACAGAGGAGATCGAAACCACGTGTATATAGATGGGCAATGTGTACATAAGTGTATAAGGCAGCTGAGACCAATCAATATCCTTAAATTTTAGTTTGATTGTTTGTTGACGACTTGACGTTCAAGTGCGTTTTCTAACCACCATCTTGTGTATCTGAAGTTGTTTACTTCTTCCATGGTTATTGTCCAGTGTTTGAGATATCTATCACGGAACATTAAGTAATTTAACGTGTAACATAAGAAACTCAGTCGTGGTACCTTTAGTATTTATATTTTTCAGAAACTGCAAAAGATATAGTATTAGCTAGAACTTCAAAATGTTTACATCATAAGAAGTACTCAAATTATCATACTAGAAACATACATCTTAACCACCAAAACATGGCCTAAACCTCCACAAACAAACAACCCAACCCATTACATTCAATTCTATACATACTTAGATTCCCTTATCTGAAAATCACACCAACTCAACTTTAATTCGGTTCAGTTCCATTAAATTTAATAAATTCAATTCAGTTTAATTCTATAAATTTCAGTTAAAAAGAATAAAAGATCGGAACTCCTAAATAGTGGTTATATTTAATCAATTTATACAAATTCATTTAACAATTTGTCTCACTCATGAGCTCATTTAACAATTCAGATTCCATCGGCTCATTCAATTTGTCTTGCAGAAAAGAAAGCCTACATATTTTTACCCTAACAGGCAATTTTATTTTGTTTTGATTTAAGTTTTTTTTAAACCAAATTGATAAATGCCCATCAATGAATAACGTCATACAACAACGAGCCACATAGCCCCTACCTAACCGCTCGACGAGCCAACTTATGAGCTAGCGAATTATCATCTCGCGACACATGAGCTAAACTAAAAGACTCGAAGGAACCTGCTAAATACTTAATGTCAAAGAGAACATGACCAACAACTGAAAAATCAAAGTCAATTGAATTAAACGACTTAACAATAGAAAGACAATCAGAAAACATGCTAATCTTCTCCCACCATTGCAACACCGCCCAATGTACAGTTGCTCGAATGTCATAGGCTTCAATACTCTGTGGAGAGAGTGGTGACTCCTCCACCTCCATACGTCTCGCAATCTACCCATCATGCATCCAGACCCCATACCCAATCCCCACGCGTTTCCCATCAACCGAGAAAACAACATCAACATTAATCCGAACCGACCCTTCCTTCGCCAAAGTCGTAGTCGACTCCCTAACCCTCATTGCCTCTTCCATACCGGCTGCCCCCCTACTCGAAATTTGCCCAACCCCTGATCTCCCCGTTCTACATGTCGCAACTAGAGATTTTAGCTTTGGTCAAGATGTCATTCCGCAGAGACACAAATCTTCCACAAACTCCACCACTTCCAAAGGTGAGCTTGGCTTCTCCTCATGAGCCACTTGATTTAGATGGTACCAAATTCCCCACATAAGCATCATGGCAAACTCCCAATCCTCTCGACCCAACCCCTTATATAAGCCTCGCACCCATTCTTCGACAGTTTCAACGGGTGCCCCCCAATGTGCAAAAGGTAAGTTGCTCAATGCCCAGATTTGACGCCAGAAGCTACACTCCTTCAAGTGATGTAACGTAGTCTCCTCACCCCCACACACACCGGACAACTAGTGTTATCCACCACCCTACGTCTTCGAAGCTGAACCAAAGTTGGGACAACATCCTTACAAGTCGCCAAATGCAGATTTTTACTTTCCCGGGTAGCCCCAAATGCCATAAAAAATCCCATGACTCCTCCCTCATGTTCGAAGTTACATCCCCACATCGTTCCTCAATCTGATTCTTCAGCCACGTGCGAGCTACATAATATCCAGAGCGGACCGTATAAATCCCCTGAGGTGTGAGGCTTCACACGAGACGATCTGAATATCACTCTCTGCTAACGGAAGCCGTCGAGCTCCTCCTTTAGCTTGCCAACAACGCTTCGCACGTGACCAAAGGTGGTCAGGTCCCAGCTTGTTAAGCCCACTCGCAGCCCCTGAATATTCTCGTAGACCCGCTCGTCAACTGCCTGCCCATGTCCACTTTCTCAATAGCTCCGTATAACCTCCTCACAATCATGTTCTTTCGCCCACTTAGCCTCAAATATGAAAATTTTCTTCTTCCATATAGCTCCCACTCTAGTGCCGCCATCCAAGCTCAGTAATACGGGGCAGTGATCAGATCATCTAGCTACCAAATATTGCATTAACCACTCCGATGAGGCTAGTACTCTATCTAAACGTCTCCAAATAGTAAGTGGTTCCATTCGATTATCAGTCCACGTGAATGGAAACCCTTGGAAGCCAAGATCAACTAGACCTACATCAGTTAAAGTCTCTCGGAAGTTCCTCATACGCCAATTAGGAGTCGGCACTCCCCCACCCCCTCACGCCTTTCTGTATCAGCGAGAACCTCGTAAAAATCCCCCATGCACACCAAGGCAATGATGACAAGGTCCCTAGATGACGAAGAAGATCCCAAGTACGCTTCCTTGGAGCCGCCTCCGGCTCTCCGTAGAACCCTGTGAACCTCCAAGGTGGTTTTGTCGCATCCGGAAACACGATAGCGTCAATAAGATTTGCAGAGAAGTTCTGTATCGATACCATGACATGTTTTTCCCATAGCAACGCAAGACCCCCTGATAAACCCTGCGCCTCAACTCCAATACCATTCCAACCTATTTTTTCCTTTAAATTTTCTATTTTCCTAAATCCTACTTTGGTCTCCATCAAGAAAATCAGAATGGGCTTATTTACCCTGAGCAACTCGATCACGGTACGAACCTTGCAGGGGTGCCCAATCCCACGAACGTTTCATGCTAGGCAACTCATTGCTCTTCGCCGTTCTTGAACTCAAGTACCCCCTGAAGAAATCACATCGACCTCCACCCTTTTCCTCGGGTATTCTGAAACCTCCATAAAATCTCTCGCTTGCCTCGTCCCTCCACTTATCTTCACACTTGTTGCCCCCTTTTTTTCGGACTTAGGCTCCCCTGCTTTCTTTATGATCTTTGGCTTACAAGAGTTGGTTTGTTTCCTTGCAAAGAATTGGTCACCAACACCTCTACCAACCCTTTCCCCGGACTTGTCTCCTTAACTCCCTGACACACTTATACCATACTATCTTGTTTCGAGCTCACAATCTGATTACGCTGCCTGACCACCTCCGCTTGTGTCGAACTCAGAGTTCCCTCAACTAGTTGTTTCAACTTCCCAACATCAGTTAATCGAGTAGCGAAGTTGTCCATCAACATTTGCACCTGTTTCTCCCAACCATTCTGCACCCCTGGCCCTTACCCTTATCCGTATAGTCCCCCGCATCCCCTCCTGTTCCACTGACCCCTCCCAACTGAGCTCTACTAGTATCCAAGCCACCACTCTCCGTTGAGACACACCTTTGTAGCTCATTCATAGATAGTAGGCCGTTCCCACTCCCCTGTTTATTGACATTCCAATCAGCCACATCTGATCGAGTCCCACCTTGAGCACTTGTGTGCGTCTTTGGACTAAAAATATTTGACCCTCGCACACCATGTTTATCAATCTGTCTGCTCGGTCTCAAATCCACCATAGGAGAATTCATGTTAAAAGAACGACTACCTGCCGAGCCCCCAAACACAGTTCCTATCCTATTAGTCGCCCGAAGCCACTCCCCATAGTTATGGTGCTCCTCCAGAATATCTCCTTCCACATAATACTACCAAGGACAGTCCTTGATCAGGTGGCCTATAATCCCGCAAAAATAGCAGAAGTTTGGCAACTTCTCATATGATAACTTCTATTGTGTTCTCTCCCCCCTGATCTAACTAATATGTGTTACCCTTGGGATAGGTTTCATGATATCGATCGCAACACGAATTCGAAGGAACACATGTGGATTATTTCCGTCCTTATCCCGATCCACTCCTTTAAAAATTCCCACAGCATTCCCTATTGCCTCCGCAATCTGTCTCGTAGTTCTACCCCATGGTAGCCCTTTAACCCTCATGTGGAACTCACAAGAATCCAATTCTACCGTCTCAGGGGCTGCATCATCCGGGGATCTCCCCCACCAATATTAGATTTTTTTTGTAATGCCACGGACCTCCACAAAGAGCACGCTCCCTATCCTTAATATGTTTAAATGCAAACATGAACCTATTCTCCCTTGCTAATTTCTTCACCTCAACGCCCAAAGACGGGCTCCATAGCTCTGAGGCTATAGCCGTAAAGTTGTCCCAATTAATCGGCCATCTCCCCAAAACTTGCCAACCAATAACAGTGATGATCCCACCGCTCCTTCAGCCCACCCCTCATCCCCAATAACCCACCCACTCAGTTCATGCTCCGTAAGTCCATTCCCTGAACCTGACGCCATCCTCTATGTCTACGTCGACCCAAAACCGATCACCAGTACTATACCACCAGAACCAACGCACAAGTACTTCAGTAATTACGTCAGCCCTACCTGCAAAATAAGAATAACAAAAATCCCCAAACAAAGCACGAAAACAAAGCAGCCTAATGGCACGCGCAAACACACACACCAAACAAAGTCAACACACTAAAACAAAGACTGAAACAGAAAAGATGAATGCTGGCACGAAATAAGAATGACACAAACCCAAAAAGTGATCCTAAACACTGACAAGGTCCCCAAAGCTCGACTATGAGGGTCTCCTTTCTTTACGACCCCTAGGTTACTTTTCTGACTGGACTACGAGATCTCCGATCTTTTCAATCTCTAGGCTTACTTTTTAGTCGTAGATTTGCTACAGAGATCTCCTTTTTTCACAATCCCTAGGTTCCTTTTCTTTCCTAGGACTGCGACCAAGGTCTCCGTATCTTTACGACCGTCAGGTTACTTTTCTGCCGTAGATTTTCGATCAATCTTGAATTTTTTTAAAATTTTTTTCTTGTTTTTTTTTTTTTTTTTTTTGTTGGTGATGGATCTTGACTCCAAATAATCACACTACTGCTAAGGAAAACTAGAAAACTATGCTCTAGCGATAACTTCCACCAGCTATGGTTTATGTTCTACTGTCAAATAGTCCACAAAGCTTCTCCAACCACGGTAGAACCAGAGCAAAACAGAACGAAAAGGAGATCAGAATCGGACGGAAAACGGCGATAGATTTAGGGTTCCATACGGACGGCTGCTCTCCATGCGGAAAAAAGACTCCATCCGGAAATTTTTGATTTAAGTTTCACTCTGTCGTTTTGGATCATTCATGGGCACAATTAGTATCTGATTTTTTCCGATTTTGTTTAGTGATTCATGAATAATTTGGCTAAATTTCTCATTTACAAACATCCATAAGGCCAACAACAATCCATTTACGACCTAGTGCTTCGGAAAATTCGCTTATGCCCTGCCGTTCGAAATTGCTCCCTGCCTTGGATTCTGACCCCCTGAAACCCTGTACGGGTAACAATGTGCCCCCCCTTGTCCCCCCCCCCCCACTAGGAACCGGAAACACACTCGCTAAGACCAGCCGAAATCTGCGTCAATGAACACGAATCTGGAGATGTCAGATTCAAAACAAGAACAAGAGGAACATACGAACAAGGATACTTATGCCTTCAAATTGTCTGGAGGGAATAAACCTGCGGATCTAACCATTGATAACTCCCGATCTCAGGAGGAAAGTAAGATGGATTACGATCTTGTGAGTTACTTCTGAGATTTCATTTGAGAGAGTTATATTGGCGGAGGACTATTAGAAAGACATTAACGAACAACGGAAGGATGCGATCCTGATTAAGGTTTTAGGGAACCGTGATTCTACCTGGCAATGGTAGCGAAAATGGATACTCTCTGGGGACTTCATGAAACTGGAGAGATAATTGACCTCGGTTATGGATGCTTTTTCCTTAAGGGAATCTCAGCAGAAAAACGAGAACTCATCTTGACTGGCAGTCCCTGGAAACTAGCAGGTAGTTTATTATCCATCAGGAAGTGGAAGCCGGAGTTTAGATGGGAACACGTTTAACGCAACAAGAGGGAAATTTGTGCGTGTCTATGTGCAAATCCGTCTCGATGAATTATTGGAATTGGGAGTATGCTTAAATGACACGATATATCAAGTAGTATACGAGAATCTCTCGTTGGTGTGTTATACCTGCGGCAGCGCGGGACACCTTACCACAACATGTACACCTAGGCGTAAGGAGGAACCAGTTGAGACAACTCCAACGAATGACCAAGCACCGATGGCTGATTTAAATTTAAAGAATGTACCTGTCGAATGGTTGGTCGAAGGCGAAGAAGAAAGAGTTTGATGACTGGATGACGGTGACTAGAAGGAAGAAACAATCATCAAATTGGGGTAGAAGGCCGGACCAAAAGCACCAGAAGGGCACAAGAAATAACCTGCGAAGAACGGATGGGGAGCAGACTAATAAGTCTAAACCGAATGCTAATGGGACTACAATGACTTCACGAAAAGGAAAAGAGAAAATCAGTGAGGTGGAACCAAATTCTAATCCTCAAAGAACTCGAACTATGGAGAATGTTAGAATTCTCCCAAGAAGCATCATAATTTCGGAACCTATAAAGGGTCCTGGTGCTAGCCGTAATCAAAACAAATCTAATCAGCAACACTCTAGAAACTCAAATTTCACATTCGGCCCAGGAAGCAAATCGACAAGGATGCCGGATACTTCGAACCAATTGTTGTTCTAAATGATTCCGAACTTATCGATGTTGAGATGTTAGACAACAATGGATCAGCCGAACGGACTCGAAACTCACCAGGACGTGTTGAACTAGCCTGCCAAAATATACCGCATATTATCGGATAAATTCCGGGCCCAGGTCACGGTAATACCGATGATATATTGGCATTACAAGGCCGAAGTCAGCTATCAGGACTGGGAACAATGGGAGCTCAACCCGGGACGGTTCTTGATCAAGTTGAAAATAGAGGATGAGGAGATGGATTGGGTTTACCAGCACATTCTGATGTTGATCATTCAAATGATTGCGTTATATAGGGGGTTTTTGATAGTTAACCACGATCTACTTTTCAATACGTTTAGTGATCTAATGAAAATTCTTTCGCGGAATTGTCAAGGAGCTGGTAGTCTAGAATTTAGGAATAATTTCAGAGATATTATGAGAGAACATATACCACAAGTGGTGTTCATTCTCGAGAATCAGGTCACCCCTGCACAAGCAGAGGATATTATGCCGAGACGCGGGTTCACAAATTGGATAACGGCGCCCACGAATGGAATGAAGGGCGGAATATGGTTGTTGTGGAATGAAGAGGAAACTGAAGACAACATTCTTCTAGTCAATGATCAGGCAATTCATGCTTGGATTAATCGTCGAGATCAATATAGTTGGGTTCTCTTCGGAATATATGCCCAACCGCACAAAGAGGATAAAGAATGGCTATTTAGTCATCTAGAAGACTTTGTCGCTGACCACTCACAACCTTGGCTCATCACCGACGATTTCAATGAGATCCGTTTTTCACATGAAAATCAAGGAGGGAATGTTGCATCCTTTCGTAGGTGCCATATATTTAATAATTGGATTGATAGATGTGAATTGTAGGATATTGGCTTCAATGGACCAAAATTTACTTGGGACAATCATTGAGATGGCAGAGCAAATATCCAGGAACGGATAGATCGATCACTGGCCAATGGAGAATGGTGTGATATTTTCCCAAACAATGTCGTGTATCACTTAATCAAAATACACTCAGACCACTTCCCAATTCTGACGTGCTGCCTTGGGATGGATCAGAGACCCAAGAAATGACCTTTTCGATTCAAGAAGGCGTGGCTAATGCATGGTGATTGCAAAGCGCTGATCGATTCAATCTGGAAGCAGGAACGGGACATCATATTGGCAGTGGCTAAGGTACCGGAAGTCTTAGAACCATGGAATAGGGAAAAGTTTGGAAATATTGTTTATAGGAAAGGAAGCTCAGGGGAAGGTTAGATGGTATCCAATGTTCTCTTGCAGAACATAGGAGCTCTTTTCTCATCAGCCTTGAAAAGGAACTTATGCGGGAATATAATGGTGTGTTGCGGCAAGAGGATAATTTTTTGTTCCAGAAATAATGAGTTAAATGGATCGCCGAAGGAGATTCGAATACAAATTGTTTCCATCACACTACACTTAACTGAAGGAGGAGGAACCGAATACTTTCCTTACAGCTTGGCGAGGATTAGGTAGCCGACCAACCTATACTCCAAGCACACGGCAAGTCCTACTTCCAAGCTATATTCGCACTAGTATTTCAGCAGAGAAGAAGTCCTAGATTGCTGGGTATTTCGAATCTACAAGCTCGACTAATGAACAAGAACGTGAGCTCATGGCAAGTATTCCAGATAGTGATGAGGTTAAGAAACAGTATGGGCAACTCACCCAACTAAAGCACCGGGTCCGGACGGCCTTCAAGGGGTGTTTTACCAACAATGCTTGGAATCAGTTGGTGCTTCTGTAGTTGACTCTGTACAACATGCCTTTAGTACGGGTTCTATGACTCCGGGAATGGGTGACGCATTTGTATGCTTGATACCGAAAGTCCCAAAGCCAAGTAAAATCTCAGAATTTCATCCCATCTCACTTTGTAACGTGTTGTATAAATTCGTCACAAAGTGTATCACGTTGAGGCTACGTGATCTTATGCCTGAGTTAGTTTCCCTGACGCAATCCAACTTTATTAAAGGGAGAAGTACACAATACAATATTATGGTAATGCAAGAAATCCTACACTCATTGCGAAGCAAGAAGAAATAAAACAGGATGTATGGTGATGAAACTTGACCTAGAGAAAGCATATGACAGAGTCAGTTGGCCGTTCCTGGAAGAGACACTGGTTGCTTTCAATTTCCCGGAGAATCTGATTAAACTAATCATGTTTTGTGTTAGGAATGCCCGCTCACAGATTCTCTATAATGAAGAACCATTGGAAGCTTTACAACACACATGTGGTCTCCGAGAGGGAGATCATTTGTCTCCATACTTATTTGTTCTGTGTCTGGAGCGTCTTTCCTATCTTATTAATGAAAAGGTGAATCGAAAAAAGTGGAAGCCAAAAAATTCGTGTATGGGTGGCCCGGCGTTCTCACACTTGTTTTTCGCGGATGACTTGATCCTAATGAGCATGGCTGATTCTCGGAATGCTCGAGTAATTAAAGTCGTCCTCAATGAATTCGGAACTAAGTCTGGGCTGCACCCCAATCTATCAAAGTCAAAGGTGTGGTTCTCCAGCATGGGTGGGGCAGCGCTCAAGCGTTCCATTACGAATATCCTATTCCTAAGCTTGAACAGACGCCTAATCTTGGCAAATATCATGGAGTCTCGCTTCGACATGGACGACAATCGCGAGCAGAGGCCGGGGCTCTAATCAATAAGGTCACATCAAGGTATGAGGGCTGGAAGAAGAAGTTTATATTGACAGCAGGGAGAGCTACCTTAATCCAGCCAGTCACTTCGACAATACCTTTATATGATGTGCAAGCAGGTTGGATACCGGAACATATTTGTGCAAGGTTGGATAAGTTAAACAGGGACTTTCTCTTGTCGAAGGACATAACTCAACACAAAACATACCTTATTGGTTGGAATAAGGTAGTACAACCAAAATAGGATGGTGGACTGGGGATCCGCGAAGCCAGCTTAAACAACAAGGCGATGTTGTCGAAAAGTAGTGTGGAAAACGGCTTGAAGAGAGAACACCATTTGGCTTGAACTAATAAATGCGAAATATCTTGAAGGGCAAAGAATTCTACATTGTGTTGCTAAACCAGGGGATAGTCCAAGCTGGAAGGGCATTCTCAGTGTGCTCAAGAATTAAACTCAAGTTTTTGATGGAGAGTCGGAGATCAGATTCGCTGCCTCTTAGACAACTGGTTTGAAGGTAGGGGCTTGTATAGTGTGATTCCGTTAATTGATCGATGGGATGTGGACACAAGGCTGAATCAGGTTCTGATGGAGGATGGGAGCTGGAACTTTGTTGCTCTTCACACTAGTATCCCAGTTGATGTTCGAAATGCCCTCATGGCTTCTGTTATAAGGCTGTGGGACCTGACACAGATACCCTACTATGGATTGAAATTGCTGCGAGGGCGTTCTCTTGCCAATCCGCCTTTAGAAAATTCAAACAACAAGATACCATGCCTACCCACGATAGAGGAGACACCGCCAAGTGGAAAGTTCTGTGTAAAAGCAAATTTCCAAACAAACTGAAGCATTTCATGTGGTTGGCAATGCAGGATCGACTAATGACTAGTGCCCTGATATTCAAAAGAAAAATGACTATTGACTCATCTTGTGATATTTGTGTAGGAACTACGGAAGATGTCAAGCATATGCTCCGGGATTGCAAGGCAGCAAAACTGATTTGGAAGAGTGTTCTGACCCCTCAAGATTTGATCAAGTTCGATGGAATACAAGATGAAACTTGGTTCGAAGATAACATTTGCGCAAAGTTTAAAACTGAACTCAATGTTGCAACTAGTTAGCTGAAAATGTTCTTGGCGACGGTGTGGACAATTTGGAAATCACGCAACTCCAGAGTATTCAGAGGAAGTGAAGACAACAAGGGGAAAGTTTTATTCCAGATCAAGCAAATGAGCTGCGATCTCCATATGAAACTGGACCCAGGTTACTTTCGAAGAAAGTTTACTTGGCTAAAACCTCCAATGGATTGGTGCAAACTGAATGTGGATGGGAGCTGTCGATCTTTGGAAAACAAGGGAGCCATTGGATGCGTATTACATTATTCCGAAGGCAAATGTATTTGGGGCCTGGCCAATTGCATCCCGGCACCAACTGTGAATGATACGAAGCTGCAGAGTTTATTGTAGGGACTAAAAATGGTCTGGATTCGTAGGATACCAAAACTCATTGTCGAAACCGACTTCGAAACAATATTTTCCTGGATCATTGATTTGACTACAACCCCGGTGGATCTAATGCATCAGTTGACCGATGCAAGGAGTTTTTAAGGATGCCGTGGGACATCGAATTCAAGAAAATAGATAGGAAGTCGAATGAATATGCTGATCATATTGCATCTATGGATACTATTTCGACGGGGTTGGAAGATCATGGTCTTCCCCGTCTACGTTTGCAATCCCAATATTAAATTTGAATCTTGACTTTAAAGCTTTAATATATCTTTATTTAAAGAAAAATATATCCACAAGGCCAATCTGTTTATCATATATCCAGGCCCAATGGACCGAACCCCCAGGCCAAGCTCAACGAACTTCATTTTCCGTACGAAACCAAAACGACATCGTAAAATTGTTGGATCCATTTCTTCCTGAATGCGTATAGAGTTTGTCACAAACAACTGACAGCGATCTGCAGTTGAACAATTGCTTTCAATCAGTATACAGGAATCGAGTTCTTCGTTTTGCCACAGTAATTCAGCTAACCACCATTTTTCGATAACTTTCCGATAGCATTTTGTTCAACCGTCAAATCTGTTCTATAGAATCCCTTACACAGTGCCTATTCCCAATTTGATGATTCTGAGTTTCTGATTCGGGCATTTCGATGGCTTCTTGGCTCAAAGCAGCTGAAGGTATATATTCAAAACCATTTTCTACTTGAATCATCTCTATACTCTGATTTTATATGTACCGAATTGCCAATGGATGATTCGAACCATTGCTGGAGTATGTGATCTGGATGCTATAAGGATTGCATTGTTAGGCATTGGCGTTTAGTTTTTTAAACTCATCTATTAAAATCATAGTTTTCTGATTCAGACATGTTTACTTGCTTGAGGTTTAAGCATTAACCAGGGGTTAAATTTGCAACCGGAATACGAATTTATTTATCAGCTGCACTTATTTATTAGAGAGAAATGAAAGTAGCTCTATACTTGTTGTAACGTGATTAAGAAGATCGATTGAAACTGTGTGGTTTCTGAACTCATGTTGTCTTTGCAAGATTTATTTGAAGTAGTGGATCGAAGGGCGAAGCTTGTAGTTGGAGATAATCCAGATGAACCTGCTGTTCCTGCTTCTGGTATAGCTCTAAGGATTTAATTGTTGATTATTATTATTATTTGTTCCACTTGTATCTTATTGTTTGGTTTCAGTGCTTGTGGTTACCTTACATCCATGCCTGAGCAGCTTCTGCTGGCTAGTGGTTTAAGTTGTAATATGGCCCAACTCAAATGCAGCATTCATCTGAATTTCTGCAGATAAATGACCTATGAAGATTCATAGCGAATACTTCCATGAGTTAAATGAGTTTTTGAAGTGTGCAACTCTAAATCCATAAACAGTAATAGCATACAAAGGAAATGATCCCATAGCCTGCCTATATATCAGGGTTATCATGCGAAATTAAGCAGTAGCTGGAGTAACTGAGATTTTGAGCTTTCACTCTTGCCAAACCAATAGGGAGCAAGCTATAGAGAAATGTAGCCTTATAGAAAAAGAAGTCTGCATATGGTTTTGAGTTGTGAAACATTGGCAGCCCATTTCTAAGCACTTTCTCAAGATCTTTTCGTTAAATGGTTTTGGAGACTAATACAAGAAAATGTTATTGCCATTTGGGGAAACAACTCTAGAAATTCCTAATACACTGCCTTAGCCCCTTTCTAATATTTAGATTGGTCTCCTTTAGCCCATTTCTTAAGGTCTCAGGCTCTCAGCCTCAGCGTCAGCCTCAGAAATATGGTTCTTTAAGGAAAGTCTTAAGGTCTTGTTACATGGTCTCAGGGGATATATATCATCTCACATTGGCTTCTGAATGGAAAGTTAGAAGACTCTCAACTTGTGACGAAATTTGATATAGCCCCATGCGCTGGAATGATGTTTTTCATTTATATGGACTTTGGTCCATTGATAAGAAAATTTTCTCTTACCATTTATTCATTTCATCTTTTTTGTTGTTCTTTCCCCAACATGAAGGTCCCGCTGTACGAGGATCTCAATCAAAGAGGTCTAGACAGAGAGGAAAGGTACTTTGTGGCCCTCATTCTTAGTTAGGCATAGACCTATTTAAATTTGAGTAGAAGCTACAGCTATTGTGTTCTTGATAAGAACGTTAATTTCTGACTCAGAAGAAACAGCCATCCAGTGAAGTTACCACAACTGCAGACACTGAAAAAGAGAAAACTACTTCTGAAATCCTAGAATCACATGAAGAACCCGATGGCAATAAGACGATGTCCTTGAATGAGGATATGGAGACCAATCCAGGTGTCCCTGGTGCCAAAGGTGATGCTTATGAGCAGCACCCCAAGGGAGATGGGTCCACAAATGAGAGTTCTATAGCAGGTGCAATATCTAATGATGAGTCAAAATCTGTCAGTGAGGATGCAGTTGCAGAAACTTCTTCCAGTGTAGAAGCTGTCACTTCAAACTCAAATGTTGATGTCAAGATTGATGAACCTAAAGATATTCCAGACAGAGGTCTGGGCTCCACCAAAGGTGTTGAGGCTGTGGCTGGTGATGCTCCAGTAGACTCCAATCAGAATACTATCTCTGAAGATCAAGGTTCTTTCAGAAGTCTCGAAGTTTTAGAGTCTCAGGCGCCACCTGCAAATGCTGTTGACGAGGTTGATGGCCAACCAGAGGGTCAGGTGCCACCTGCAAATGTCCCTAACAAGGTCGATGATCAAGCAAAGGATGCCGAGTTAGTTCCTGGTTCTGATATCCAATCAGAGAAGCATCAAGAACCAAAAGATATTGCTTCTACCATGAAAGTAGAAGAGCAACTAAACGAGGTAAAACCTGTTTGTTGATCAACGATTCTGATCATCTTTTCTAGCATTTTATAGAGCATAACTGTGAATGAGAAATGCTCATTCATTCAGGCCCAAGGACTACTTCAAACGGCAAAGTCCACAGGCCAGTCAAAAGAAGCTAGACTAGCGCGGGTAAGAATCTTCATCTTTATGTGTGTATGTTGGATGTATATTGTTGGATTGCAACACATTGTTTTAATAGCCCTTGCTCTATGTCTAGGTCTAGAGTATCATTTTAGGCCATCTTAAAGTAATCATCTTGACGAGCATGTCATGCTATTTCATATTATCACGGAATTAATCAATTATGCCTCTCTATGACTGATTCTGCACATATGACACATAATTTGTTTGCTTTGATACAAGTGATTGTTGGAAAAACCTGCTACATGCAAAGTATCTTGAGTTGAACCATTTGTTAGCTGGTATCACAGTATCACTATGCCACCTCTTAATTAAGCCTTGATTTATGATTTGGGTCCTTTTGAATATACAAATCGCTTATCAGTTTGTAGATCATTCTGAAATAATCAATCCTGTGGTGTACCACAAGCAACTGCTGGAAACCTCCCTGTTCACTTGGTGTTTTTGTCCGTACATCATAACCATATAATGTGAACAGGGAGTGGTGTACCCTTGATTTATGATTCCATGTTCTAGTAGTAACTGAATTAGTAGAATCCTTTTTTGCACATTCTAAAATGAATTCAGTATGCACCTTACCAGTGGCAACCTGGCCAGCATACTACAGTCTCATAATTGGATACCAAATGCTGTTCTTTTTGTTTTCTTAAGATCAAGCAGTTAGTTTTTTACTTTACATTTGGCATTAAAGATCTCATGTTTGTGATGCTCAGGTTTGTGCAGGACTTTCATCCCGACTCCAAGAGTATAAATCTGAAAGTGCTCAACTCGAAGAGCTTCTCATATCAGAGGTGCGGAAGAATTCTTTTCCTATTATCTACCCCACACACATAGTACATTTTAAAGCTTTACATTATGGCCTCTCAATTTGTTGCTCTACCGTGCAGAGAGAATTGAGCAAGTCATATGAGACACAGATAAAGCAGCTTCAGAAAGATCTGTCTGCATCAAAAGGTGAGGTGAGCAGGGTAGAGTTAAGTATGGTCGAGGCATTGGCTGCAAAGAATGCTGAAATCGAGACACTTGTGAATTCTGTTGATTTATTGAAGAAGCAGGCTGCCTTGTCTGAAGGAAATTTGGCATCGCTGCAGGTCTTCTTCTAACTGTTTGATGTGTGAACATGGATCCATATTTCATTGTCAAAATTTAGACTCCATTAAGTGTGATCTCTAAGCTATATAGCGGACTTGAGCTACGATATCCAAAAGGAAATCAATTTTGCCCAGTTACAAACTTAATACTATCCCAGCAAAGCAGTGGCAAAACACTGAATCAGAGAGCTCCGAATACTTATTAGCCCCTATAATTCATCAAGTCTCATGCACATATCTATTGTTTTTTGTTATCTCAATTTAAAGTTTTGTCCCTAAATTTTCATATTTTAAAATACATGTCAGGTCCAGTGCATTAAATTTGGGTTGTGGATGGCTGCAATAAATTATTGTGCCATATGACTAGTTCCTCTAAATATCAATTGGTGTTTTTGTCCTTACATCACAACCTTCGCGAGTCCATCTCAATTCTTCAAATGTTTGACCAACCAATTAAATCTACTGATTTATTATGCGAAGGAGCTTGGTTATTTTATTGATTAATTTCTGCTTTCTGATAATCTTAATTTTGTATCAGGGAAACATGGAATCCATCATGAGAAATAGAGAACTAACAGAAACAAGAATGATGCAAGTGAGTAGAGATATTTCCATGAGAACAATTGAAATTGGTTTCGATGGTGCTTTAATATTGGTAGGTTGCTTTTTGTTCCAGGCCCTAAGAGAGGAATTGGCAGCTGCTGAGCGGAGATCTGAAGAAGAGCGTGCTGCACATAATTCTATAAAGCTGGTCTGCATTTCTTTTTTCTCTACTTTTTTTGTAGTTTCTCTTCATTCGATCTTTTCAGCTTTGTGTGTCCTAAATGTTTTGCATGTTTTAAACACCAGCTATTGCATATTATTTATGTTGAAACATGTATGTATGATATGTGACAAGAGGTTTTTACTTCCTATTGCTATTATGAACTCACTGAAAATCTTCCGATGCAGTCATATAGAGAAAGAGAAGTCGAATTGGAACAAAGAGCTATCGAAGCTTCCACAGCATTAGCTAGAATCCAGGTAATGCTTGGAGAACTCAAAATGACATGACAAACATTTATATAACCATCTGAGTTATTTCCTTTTATTTTTTTATTTGATTCTGGGCATATAACAATGCCAAGTCATAATATCATATTATAATGTACTATATATGTTCTGAGGAATTAGCATAGTACTCCATGAAGAGCATTTGGTTTTGATTTCTGCTCTGTGATGATTAACTCATCTGATTCTTCTAAAACACAATCCCTGACATTGTACTTTATCAGAGAACAGCAGATGATAGGGCTGCAAAGGCAGCCGAGCTGGAGCAGAAGGTAGCATTGCTTGAGGTAATTGTTTTCCCTTTCCAAATGCGTAGAAGTATTTCCTCTTCCTCCCCGACCTCGGACCTCTTCAGTACAAATGGGCAATTTCAATAACTATACATAAGAGTTTCTTGTAACTTTTTCTACTTGTTACTAGGTTGAATGTGCATCCTTAAATCAAGAATTGCAAGACATGGAAGCTCGTGTTCGCCGAGGACAAAAGAAGTCCCCTGAGGATGCTACTCAAACAATTCAGGTTTGTGTTACATTCATTGTATTAAAAAGCTTTATTCTAATCCACGCGTATTACACTTTTTCCCGATATTGAAGTAGTGAAATGACAACAGACAACCCACTTTATGCACAAAATTTTAAGAATCTGTTGCTGTAAAACCTGATATCTCATGGTTGTGAACTCTTAATGTTTGTATTTTATCTGAACCAAGAAGGCTACTTTATTGACTTGTAATTGTAATCATGTTGTATAGAAGGATACAGATATTTCAATGTCATTCAGTGTTGATTAATTGCTGGAAATTTGATTCTTGTGTATGTTGAAGGATAGAGTTGTATGATTTTTTTTTTTTTTAGGGCCAGTTGTACCAAGTAAAAAAGTATGTATCCTGAATTTATTTTAGGACTTTTAGAATAAGAATTTTGCATGTTATGAATGTGCATATGGAATAACTGAAATATCATCACAAGGGAAGGTTTGCTGTGAATTGTCTTGGACCTGTGTATTAGTGTCGTAGTACCCATGACTTAAAAAAATTGAAGGCAAGCCAGCTAGATGGTTTAGATGTCTAATGTAAAGGACCTCCTCAATAAAGAAGATCCAGGTAGAAGTCCAAAAAGTACTAGATAAAGGTGAGATTGCTTGTGTTAGTGATTTGAGTTTACTTGAACATACTGCCCCTAGTAGCAGATAATGTTATATGCTACATCAAGTGGCATTTTCCTCATTAAGTCACTTTAACAGTTTAACCTTGTTTCCTCACTTTGTTTTCTTGGGTTCTAGAATTCACGTGCCATTGTCTAATGTAACTATGCATCTGTTAATCACTTAATTGTATAATAAGAAACGCTGATTTCTTAGACTCTGCATAATTTCTTTTTACTCAATAAGAATTTCAAATCCTGAGAAGATTCTTCATGCTTTATTTGGTTTCTTATAATGAGCAAATATACTATAATTTACTTTAATTTGATATTGGTTGTGAACACTGAAGGTGCAGGCCTGGCAAGAGGAAGTGGAACGTGCACGTCAGAGTCAAAGGGAGGCTGAAAACAAACTTTCTTCTATGGACGTAAGTTTTCACACTTGAATCATCTATAATACCATAGTATATGTAAAAGGCATCGAGGTAGTCAGAACTGTACAACTATACAGGAGTTTGACCCTATAGGACTGCACTAATATTTACTCCGCACTGCACAGGCCGAAGTTCAAAAGATGAGGGTTGAAATGGCTGCAATGAAGAGGGATGCTGAACATTACTCTCGCCAGGTGACCTTAACTTGTCCTTTCTGCGTTTAGTCTGGATGTTCAACAAGAAAATCATATGCTCTTTTGTGGATATAATCATGGTTTAAGTTAAAGGGCAAGTGTTGAGTAATTTTCTTCTTCGTGCCTATTAATTAAATTGTTTGCATTACATGATGCATAAACATCAACACAAAGTCTTGGAAGGGACCTTTATTAGTAATGGACCCGAGGGGCGGACAGATGTTCTCAAGTATAAGTATAATGTTAAACAATATCAATATTGCTTTATGAGTAAAATCTTATGCCTTATTATTGGCTGTTGTTTTATATTTTCAACTACTATGAACATCGGTGTTTTAACATAAACCAATAGCTATTATTTAATTTTATGTGTATGTATAACACCGATGCTCTTAGGAAAATCCCTAATTTTCTGGTTTTAACAATAGTATTTGTTGGTTCCTTTTAGTTCCTCTATAAACATGGTCCCCCAGGAGAATTGGTCCATCATCAAACCATGAAGTGGAAACCATCAGGCTCAGAGTATCATAGAAATTGGAGCCATTCCTATATGGGCAACTCATTGTCGATTGGTTGACCCTAATTTAATACTATATTGGAATATTAGCTGCCACTGCTTATAATTGATGAGTATATTCAGTATTCTTAGAGAAATATACAGTTTCAGGTCCATTTTTTTTCAATTATATAGCAGTGATGATTGGGTAACCTCTTCATTTAGCTTAAGTGCTTCCAGAAGTCTACTTATTGTATTTTCTCATGACATACACTGGATGCAGTTAAAGAAAAAATGTACTTTTTATTGCTGACTTTTTAGTCTAAAAAAATCTTATAAATAATAGTGTTGATAATTTCCCCCCATTTCATACTTTCTGTTATACCAGTAGCTGGACTGAACTGATGATTACCATGTCATTGAGCAGGAGCACATGGAGCTGGAGAAGCGGTACCGCGAGCTAACAGATTTATTGGTACCTTTATCTTTCATGCATGTCATTTCTGTTATGGACCCTTATACATTGGTTTATGTAGCTATGAAACTGGTCTTTGTTCAGTATTACAAGCAAACACAATTGGAAACTATGGCAAGTGAAAAAGCTGCAGCAGAGTTTCAATTGGAAAAGGAAGTCAAGCGTTTTCACGAGGCACAGGTATCAACTTACGTTTTCCTTTCGCCGTGTTCACCTTTTTCAACCATAGTTGTCGTTTACTTTGCCCATCAATTTGGATCACAATTTGTTGCATATTATTTTTGCAAAAAACAGTTGGAAGCCGAAAGAAGCAGATCTTCTCGTCGAGCATCATCCTCTTGGGAAGAAGAAGATAATGACATGAAAACACTTGAGTATGGTTTTCTCTATTCATCTATTTGTAACGTCAACACTATGTATAGTTTGATGAGAATGGTACAATTATGTGACTGAGATTGTTAGATATAATTGTGTTTTCTTTTCATTTTTTACTAATCAGATTGAGAGGAGAAAGTTCATATCTACACAAAATTTGTAATATAGAGTTGAATGCTGAAAAAAATACTTAGATATAATATGCTGAATTGCTGATATGACAATATTTTGCTCCTGATACTTCCCTTGGTATATCACAGTGAGTTAAATTTCATGCTTTTAATCAGAACAATATGGAAGTCAATTTGTCTTTTGCGTCACAATTCTGTAAAGTCATGCTGAAGTATGTCCATTGATTTAAGTATAATTTTCAGCTGAATATCACTGAACCATATTAGGATTCAGGATCATAGAAACTTAACATATGCACATATGTTTACATCCACAGCCAATTAGCTAGGCTAAATGCATGTGTTGATGCAACTCTTTTTTTCCAGCAGCAATGTGATGGACTCTGGTTGTATCTGCTATGTCTGGTTTATAGAATTAGGTTTTACTAGTAACTAGGGATTGTCATGAATTACTTGACTATCTTTCCTATCAACTTACAAAAACTCTCTAGTCTCTATGCTGTAGCCTGAGTTGGAACACTAGATATCTGAGTCGGAGGCACAAGTGGGACCCTGGATGCATACCTTTTATGCATTTGATCATTTCATAAATTCTCTGGCCTGATGTTTTTGATTTTCAGGCCTCTTCCTTTGCATCACCGTCACATGGCAGCGGCAAGCTTACAGGTATGCCAATTGATTCATCATTGCTTGCTAATCACTCTTTACCTGCCACAGCTGGTTAATCAATCTAATAAAATCTGTCAACTGCAGCTGCAGAAGGCCGCAAAATTTTTAGATACTGGAGCTGTCAGGGCCACAAGATTCCTCTGGCGGTATCCTATAGCCCGAGTTAGCCTGCTTTGTTATCTGGTTAGATCATATCCTCAGTACCTAATCATGATGTTATTGTTTACTAGTTATTACGAATTTATGCATTCTTCACTTATCAAAATGAGATTACAGGATACTGGTGTTGTTGATATCTGTTAAATAAAAAAAAACACCCCTAGTAATGCCTATCTTTGAAAACCCATGCTTCGTTAATTTATCTTTGAAATCCGTCACTGTTTATTTTCAAACGGGCAACGTTAAAATACATATGCATCGGCCAAAAAACCCTTATTAAAAAAATTGTAACAAAAGGTAAAGGCTCAAGCTCCAGATCTGAGAAGGCTGTTCACCCATGGAGGAATTTAGCTTGGCCACAGGCGGAGCTTGAAGCTCCACCCATGGCAGAGCTAAAAGCTGTTAAGAGTGATACCTCTATCACGAGAGAAAACAATCAAAAGATTGACGAAACTCACCTGATTTACGAGGGAAAAGGGAAGGTTCCAGAATGTAACTGTTATTTGATCAATTTTGCTCTATAATGAGCTTACAAGGGCTGTTTATAACAGAAATCGAAGGAAATAATTGATCGACTAGCGGTAACCTTCCAATAATTAGGACGCACATCATAATCTGGACGTTCCCATTTTGTTAAAACCCCAAACCTACTTCTCCGGTTGAGACTTTTCCCCAAGTCTCTACGTATGGAAACGACTGCACCAGTATAAATCAATATTCCGAAGTACCTTCTCCGTCCGGATAATGATACCACCAAACCAACACTTGAGCTACGACAACATTATTGCTGTGCCTAACAATTCTTCTATCCATCTCAGCAAAACTATGTGGCCTTCCTCACCCATGGGTTGGTATTACTCCCACAGTTGATGCATAAGAACTGACATGCTCCTTTAGTAATCACACATGGAATACATGGTGGATTTTACTATCATCTGGCAACTGCAAGTTAAGCAACACTCCCTATTTTCTCCAGGACTTGAAAAGGACCAGCATACTTGGGACTTAATTTTCATAAACTGCTAGTTTCGATAGAGTGTTGTCTGTATGGTCTTAATTTCAAGTTAATCAGTCCCCTACTTAAAAAAGGAACAGAGGTAGTTTGCTGAAATATGTTGGAAAAAGAATTTTCAAGGTGACTTGTCAGGCAGACAGTTCGTTAAAGATAAGGTGCTGGTATTGTTTTAAGGCTTTTAGGTCATACCATGTTCTTGGCATCATATATTATTGGCTTGGCAGATTTCTAGGTTGAACAAATGAATGTAAGAAAGACGTCCATACTTGATACGTTTGCATATATGTCCTAAATAGCTGGGTGCTTGTAACCCTTGTATAGATTATGATATTTGTTAATGTTTTCAGGTATTTGTGCATCTCTTCTTGATGTATCTCTTGCATCGTCTTCAGGTATGACAATCATATCACTTGCTTAGTTATGATGAAATGTTTAGATGATCAAGACTTCAAGAGTAAGGAATTAGAAATTTAATAGTACTTGTAGATAGGACTTGGGAGTATCATTTAATTGTTAGTTCAGAAAAAGAACATCCTCTAATTTTCGAAGGATACACAATCCTCGTGCGGCATTATTGTTGATCTGCTTAAGAATTTGTAAAATTTCAATTTCAACCATCTTAAACCTCAGCTTACCCATTGGTGAAATGAAACATATGTCCTCACATTTCATTTGCATAAAACGAGCAGGAGCAGGCTGATACTTACACATCCATGGAGGATGCAGAGTCTATGGGGCTATTCAACAGGACACTACATTGATCCGTCGACGTACTTACTGACTCTGAATGACTTATTATACACCACAAACATTTCCAGGGGAAAACTGACTGGTCTTGCTCGGCTATCCACACCATTAGTTGCTGGTACTTCTCTTTTCTGAACAACCTATGGTCTTGATTCTGATGAGCGTGTATTGCTAAAATTTTACATCTTCAGAGTCCAACAAGATCTCCATGCCTGCATCAGAGTCGATATTTTACATGGCCAACATCTATTCAGTTTTGTCCCTGGAAGCTAACTTGTATCGGGTGTTTGCGTGCTTTCTATAGTAAGGCATATAACCATGCCCGTATTAACATAAATATATAACTTCTGTATATGCAAGTCGATGAATGAGCCTTTTGGGTATTGGAATGTAAAATGTTGGCAGCTACCACTCAAGAATGCAGTAATTCTTTGATTTGTTGGTATTTTGAATAGTATTTCACGGTATTTTACAATCTTTGAAAGAATTGAATTGAAAACAGTGTTTTCAGTACTTAATTTTCGTAAATACGATTAATATAACAAGGTGGGTGTGGGGTGGGAGGAAGTAGTAGTAAAACTTTTACTTTGACAAGAAGTTAGCTATTTAATTGGATGAAACATGCAGTTTCATTAGTAATAATTTAGAAGTATAATGTAGAGCATGTTTGTACTTTTTCTTTTCAAATTCAACTTCATGCCATTGCACTCGTCAATTTCATGCACATCTAATATAAGTCTGAACTGAAAATAAAATGAAATAGGAAAATTTGTAATAAAATAATAAATAAATGGAATAAATTATGATAGAGTGCATGTATCATAGATATTTGATGAAATAGAAGGAATAGTTATTGTATCCAAGTTATTCCGGATGGATGGGTAGTTTTCATATATACTTCCTCTCTTCCATTAATAATGAAATAATTTGGTTTTGCACGATTTTAAAAAAAATACATATATTGTGGTTAAAAGTGAGTTTAAAATATAAAAATAATAATGTTTGGTTAAAAATAAATTGTATAGTGAAATTATTTTCATAAATGAAAATTTATTACTCTGTTGGAACGTTCAAAATGAAATTTTTATTTCACTTTTATCGTGAAGTAATATACTGTCGGTGCTTAAAACAAAAATAATGCTCTGGAACATTTAAACAAACTACGAAGTCGAGCTGACGATGCGAAGTTGATTGTATTTACGTTATCTGGTATGAGGCTTACTGTTTGATAAACACTTGGACGCACGTACACGGCTACTTCATGCACGATTTAATCTTGCTATATCTCACACGAGCCGACACATAAATTGAACAAATATACTAAAAAATTATTGAGTTCTTCAATTAAAATTTATTAAACGGAATAAAACTGAATTTAAAGTGAAATATAAATTATAATTAAACCTTTGAACTGAATTTATGTAGTACAAAATAACAATTAAACAATATAATAAGTCACTTATTGTTCTGTAAAAATATCATTACACTTATAAAAATGTACATTTACAATTTATTTAACACTTCTTCTCTATTACAGAGCAATATAATAACTAATAAGTCTTCGATTGTCATGTTAAAGTGTCATTTCAATCGTTAAATTGTCATTCAATATTACACTTTGTTTAGCCATTCTTCTCTATTTTCCAACAACCAGCTACTAAAAAATGTTATTTTAAATTTTCTCTGCTCAAAACCACACACCACACATAACACTCCTTCAATTTCTTTACAGATGCAGTCTAAATTATTTTCTAGAGGAATTGAAAACACTTTAGAGCAAGGTGAACGTTATGGTTGTTAATTGAGTTCAGACAAAGAAACCAAGCTATAACTATTTAGATGATGTTAATGGCTTTTGAGTAGCTTTGATCTTTTAGTTTTTGGGTGTGTATTTTACCTATTAACAAGACTCAAGGCATTCTATGTATATGTATTTTATATTTGCATAAATATTTATATTCCGTCATTTTTTTAAATATTATATATTTACAATTATAAATATCGCATGACTCCTTAAACTACTAAATGACGGAGTCACATTACACCTTATAAGAGACTCTTCACTTATGGATTGATAATATTCAAAATTCCACTACTTACGAAATTAACTTGTGTTTATAAATGTGTAATTTATTTTTACATTTATCCAATTAAAATACTAATATCTCATAAAATATAATATACAAATTTAATTAATATTATGAAATTTATAGGCACCGCACCTGACACGAGGTATATAGATTAAGGAAAGCACATTGCACCACTTCAGCATGTCTATAATTTGGAAGGTAGGTAGTAATTTGTGAACCATATGTCAATCTCATCAATCTCAAATGGTTTTCTTATTTCTAGCACCCAAGGATCACTTTGCTTGCGTACACAAGTTATATCCTTGCTCCTTTGACCGTTTGCGTATGACATACAAATGCGGACGAAACGAGACCGTCGCAAGCAATTATCACTAGTAATATGCATAAATATTCGATTCAATATTTTCATCGGGCAATTCCAGTCTCTAACGTATAGGATTTGTAATTCAATCTCCAACAAATTACAAATTGATCAGTCAGTTTTCCTAGTGTTTGGGCTTGAACTGACTCAACTTGAATTCATTGTAACATTTGATCCTTTTCTTTAACAATCAATCAACATATTATTAATAATAACTCCAGTCAAATAATTCAATTTGTAAACAGTAACCATGAGCTCATGCTGAGAAATGGATGACATTGACACCTCATTTGTCATAGCGTTCGTGCGGCTAATTTTTTCAATTAAATTGAATATTTTATACATAAAAAGTTTAATTTTAATTAGAAAAAAGTTACTCAATTCTATTTCAAACAGTCCCTCCGTCACTGGCTCTCACGATTCATTTTCTTTGAAACTTAAAACAAAAACTTCAAAGCCCTATCCAGTTTAACAGTATTAACATAGTATTTAACAGTGCATATTAAGCATAATTAAGCTCAATCAAGTGAGTTGTTGAGTTTGTGAAGATGTTGACGGAAGGATGAGGCGATGGATGACATCTCATAGCTCTATTATAAAAGGTTTGAGTCCTAGTACAAATTCCTAAAGCAGCCTCAAATTATTGGACCTCACGTTGATGCCTCGTCCCACTATCGTCTACTCGGGACCCTACTCGTAATCAGTAATCATACACTAATCTCGACTTTATTGAGCCACATTCTTGACTCATGATTCGCGTGTAGTATAGTTTGGGTCTACTTTGATTTATTTACGAACAACCTTTCTAACTTTAATTATAAATTTAAACTTAATTCGATAATTCCGACTCATTTTCAAGTCCTAACTTATATACTCTTAAATACTTGAGTTCGTTATAAATGTCCAGGTGGATGCCTATTATATTATTTCCTCCCTTCCAAATTTTTTTATATATTAGAATGATGCGTAATTTTATGTAAAAAGTTAAATTGATAATAAAAAATGAAGAATGTGGGGAACATGGAACTTTTAGTGGCAAAAATAATGTAAAAAGTTGAAATTGTTTATTATTTTCTCCGTTCCTAATTCAAATTTTCATGGGACCGGACATGAATTTTGATGCAATGTAATAAATTAATGTGAGTTTATTAAGACTAATAATGAAAATAAATTGGGAGAAGCTCATATAGGTTAATTTAAATTATTATAATTGGCCGTGGAGTTCACATATTTCTAAATATAGAAATAAAAACTTAAATCAGGAATGACATAAAAAGGAATATGAGAACTTAAATTAGAGACGAATGGAGTAATTTTTATTAGTTAGGTAACTTATTTTCTAGTAATATATAAAATTTTATAAGGCTGATATAAATATAAATATATAAAATTCTACAGAACATTTTGATTAACAAGTAAAAACTTTCATTCATTTGTTGAAAGATTTATTAAGAAAAATTAATTTAAAATCTTGTATGGAAAAAACCTATATGTTCTAGAATCAATCATCTACACCCTCACATATTTAAGTATGGCTCCATATGATACTATTTGAAACGATTATAAGAATTTGACTATTTAACTGGTCTACTAATTCATTATAAATTTAATTCTTCAGATTAGCGTGGTTATTCGTGACCTCAAGTAGGACTGAGTATTTAGGTCGTTGGTCGAGTATTCAGATATTCTCTTAATCCCACTCTCCCTCAATTAACTGTGGTCTGTGTATACAAGATTAATTCTAGATGACTAGATCATTAAAGTATTGAGTCTTGATCAGTTTATGATCGAACGTTACAGAATTTATCATCTTATGCGTGGTATTCAATTTTTATACATAAGTTTCCAACACTTACTAGCTTTACGGCATTTATTATCTCACGTATTTACTCTAATACATAAATTTCCTACAGTTTTCTTTATTCCGATTTTGCAAATATTAATTGATCAGTCCTAATCTAATCTTGACCCAAACAAATAGGGTAATGACACCGACAGGTAACACCTATAACACGATGATAAACAATTAAAAAGTTCCACTAATGAATTAACAATTCCACATTTTCGCGGCTCTGAGTTTTTAATCGGTCACTAACTAAATTAATTGGTGAGAAACTTACATCTTAAAATTTAAAAAAATAAAATTTATATAATATTTTTAATAAATATTCCCTCTCATTTATTAAAAACTTCTTAGATTTTCTTTTTTAACGTTTCGTTACAAACTTCCTAATCTATAAATGAAAATTTTTTATCCTCCTAACTAATTTCTTATTATATATCTTTCCGACTTCACCATCATTTTATTCAATCTCATTCAGTTATAACTTTACCAACATAATACCCCACACAAATTATTATTCTATTATTTTTACTTAATTGAAGAGAAAATAAATCCCTAAAAAGTTATTATTAGACCGAAGGGAGTATTAAATTGTCCAACCTCGTCCTTGAACATATAACCTCCCCCTAAAAATCTCAAAATGGAAAGATTATATAATCTTTAACTGTACTTTTTTAAATTGAACTGCACTAGAATTATACCGACCTTTTTTTAAAGTTAGAAGAGTGCTACAACGGGGTTAGATACGTAATTTGGCCTAGCCAGTACTGGTGCTCCACTCCCGTAGGCCATAGATAAAGAACCGCTCAAAAATGTTATGTATGTATGCATAGAGTTTTCTGCCCGCCCTGTGACAATTGACTATAAGACTCGATTAAAATATGTAACTTTCACCGATATTATTATTTATCCACAATTTGTACGAGTATATATCTTGCTGCTCAATTAGGATCCAATAGAAACAGCTACTGTGTAGTGTTCTGTGCATGTTTGAATATTGAGAACTAGAGAGAGAGAGAGAATAAAGAAAGGAAGATAGAAAATGGAAAGCCTGTTGAAGGAACAGAGAGGTGGCGAAACAGTGCTTGACCTGAGCCCTCGGCTGACTTGCGGCGGTGGAGTTGAGGACATCTACGGCGAGGATCAAGCCACCGAAGATCAGCTCGTCACTCCTTGGACTGTCTCAGTCTCCAGGTAGATTAAACCACTACTTCGCCAACTTCCGATCACTTCTACTCCTATTCGATTGATAGAATTCATCTCATATAAAAGCTTGAACTCGTAGAGAGTTCTTAAATCAAGTCATTTATATTAATACTTCAATATCGATTATCCGATTAATAGTTGCTTTACCTGTCCTGTTCAAGGATTAATTGAGATACTCAATCGAGAGTCCAATTTTGCTGTTTAATTCTAGCGTAGTTATGTTTTTCGATTTTCATTGTGATTGTGAGTAGCTAAGGATGTTTGATTAGTTGATTGTGGATGTATGGGTGTAATTTCGGTTCTAGGTTGAGGTACATGATGATAGTGGAATTCGAATAGTCGATAGATACTGGTTAGGCTGTTAATCTGCTTGATGAATTGATTGACTGACGAAAAATTTACCTCGGTGGTGTAAAACTAAACACAGTGGATATACTTTGCTGAGAGATCCTCGTCATAACAAGGGACTTGCATTTACTGAGAAAGAGAGAGATGCTCATTACTTGCGAGGACTTTTGCCTCCGGTTGTTGCGACTCAGGAGCTTCAGGTTGATATTGGTGATTCATTTATTCGCTTGCCGTTTTTATTTATGTGTTGCTCAAGTTGGATAATGTGCAATCTCAGGAGAAAAAATTGATGCACAATCTCCGACAATACGATGTTCCTTTGCATAAGTATATGGCTCTTATGGAACTCGAGGTAATTTCTACGAATAGCATCTGGTTTGTGTTTGTGTTTCTGTTCCATCTTATGAATTTCAATGAGTGTGAAATTTCAGCTATTACTTTCAACTAGTGTTTATGCTTCTTGTAAATGTGCGTTGATAACTTGCTACCAGACTTTTTTATTGAGTACTGATGTTGCCACGATGTAGTGAGTGATCTCGATTAGATTCAGTAGAACTTGGTGCAGAAAATGTGCAGTCAGTGATATAATGTTAGCATTATATGAGTTCGAAATATGCAGGGTGTTTAACTTTTCTTTTTCGTTTTACTTCTGGCAAATAAAGGGAATGAATTCGTGCATGATTTACCTTTTGTAATTTAAAAATCTCGAGTTTGCTTCCTTCTCTTCCCCTGCTACTGTGTTAAAGTCAAACCTTCCATGTTTACAGGAGAGGAATGAGAGGTTATTTTACAAGCTTCTCGTTGATAATGTTGACGAGCTTCTTCCAATTGTCTACACGCCCACTGTTGGTGAGGCTTGCCAAAAGTATGGAAGCATCTTCAAGCGTCCTCAGGGTCTATACATAAGTTTGAAAGAGAAGTATGTTTGCCATGTGTACTATTCATCCTTCATGTGGATATTTTTATGGTGAGCTGGTAATTAACATTTCTAATGCTTGCAGGGGGAAAATTTTAGAAGTTTTGAGAAATTGGCCTGAGAGGTCAGTTCAAGTTATTGTTGTGACTGATGGTGAGAGGATCTTGGGACTTGGGGATCTTGGTTGCCAGGTGAACTTAACACGTGGCTTGCTCGTCTTTTCCTTTGCAGTACTTGTTGTTTATGTGAACTATTGTAGTGAATCGGATTAATTGGTTGTGATGTTGCAGGGTATGGGAATACCAGTAGGGAAATTGTCTCTGTACACTGCTTTAGGAGGTGTCAGACCTTCAGCTGTAAGTATACTCTCAAGGATAATACCACAATGTGTCAGTGGACTCGATCTTAATTGCCATTTCGTTAGACTTACCTTCATTTTCCATTTTGCTCTTGTTAAAACTGGTTATCAAGAGGCATCATTGTTCCCAAAACTGATCTATGATCTAACGATCTAAATCTTATGTGAAATGATTCTTTTTACTGAATCTGTAACTATTTTGCCAATTCTGGTCCTAATCATGTCTGTAATGACCTTGTAGTGCTTGCCGATAACAATTGATGTGGGAACAAACAATGAGAAGCTATTAAATGATGAGTTCTACATCGGACTCAAACAAAAGCGAGCAACTGGAAAGGTTCGTTACTATATCAGTGCACCCTAATTTCAGTCACGTAATTGTATTATTCTCTAAATAATATGACATCCTGTTTTTTGGCTTTACTCTATTCAGGAATATTATGACTTCTTACATGAATTCATGTGTGCTGTTAAGCAAAACTATGGGGAGAAAGTTCTTGTACAGGTTTGTTATACCCCATTTCCCATTCACATGGGACCTCAATGCCACATGAATTGCTTTCTAATATCTCTGCATTCTGCATTTGGTAACTGTCATTGCAGTTTGAAGATTTTGCTAATCACAATGCCTTTGAGCTATTGGCCAAATATGGGACTACACATTTGGTCTTTAATGATGACATACAGGTATATTGGAATTCGTGCTTTTTATATGCTACAAGAGTTCTACTAAGCATAATAACTCTTGATCCCTCTGCTGCAGGGCACAGCCGCTGTTGTGCTTGCTGGGCTTGTTGCATCCCTCAAACTACTTGGTGGTACTTTGGCTGATCACACGTTTCTGTTTCTCGGTGCTGGAGAAGTAAATCTTTTATCCTATTTGGCTGCCTTGGGCCTCTAATGTTTAACATTTTCTTAGAGAAAAGCTTCAACTACATATAGAACAAAGGAAATTGTTTTGAAAGCACGCACAATCTAATATCTGCGTAGGCATATGTATTGTACTTGTAAACTGCTCCATCATACTAACTGTAATGGACATTTCATCCTACATGATACAGGCTGGAACAGGTATAGCAGAGCTTATTGCCCTTGAAATGTCAAAGCAGGTTAGATTTTTGGTTTTTGAGTACATTACTACATTTACCCGTACAACTAGAAATATTCCAACAATAACAAGATGTGGTGTAAATTGACTAGGTTAATGCTCCTCTTGAGGAAACACGCAAAAAGATCTGGTTGGTGGACTCTAAGGTAAATATGAGTATGTTAATAACTTATTGCCTCAACTATCATTTGGATTGCGGCCCTAAAAATATAGTAGTAATCTACCGGTCTTTTACCAATCATCTTACATCTCTGTAAATACATACAGGGTTTAATTGTTAGTTCGCGGAAGGAATCTCTTCAGCACTTCAAGCAACCTTGGGCTCATGACCACGAGCCTATTAACAATCTTTTGGATGCTGTTAAGGTTCGAGTGATTCTTGGTGTTTATTAATGACTGTTTGGCTTTCATTTGCACCTGCCTATTTGACACATTATTACTTTTCTGTTTACGATTGACTCACACACACAATGGCATGAGTGGAACCTGTCTGCTTACTATCCTTCATACTTTTCGAAACCTGTTTGTTCTTTATTATAGTTTTCTAAAATAAGAAAATTAAGCTCAAACTATAACTATAACCAGGCCATCAAGCCAACTGCTCTTATTGGAACATCTGGTGTTGGGAAACAGTTCACAAAGGAAGTGGTTGAGGCCATGGCCTCCTTCAATGAGGTAATCCCC